>JAKOOJ010000079.1:342639-497639 GCA_022577455.1 Arizona elegans | reverse complement strand
TCAAAGACAAATTCCTTGTGTGTCCAATCACACTTGACCAATAAAGAATTCTATTCTATTCTAATCTATTCTATTCTAATCTATTCTATTCTAATCTATTCTATTCTATTCTATTCTATTCTATTCTATTCTATTCTATTCTATCCTACCCTACCCTACCCTACCCTAAACTACCCTACCCTACTCTACCCTACCCTACCCTACCCTACCCTACCCTACCCTACCCTACCCTACCTACCCTACCCTACCCTACCCTACCCTACCCTACCCTACCCTACCCTACCCTACTCTACTCTATTCTATTCTATTCTATTCTATTCTATTCTATTCTATTCTATTCTATTATGGAGTAACAAGACATTCACAAGACAAATTCTGACAATGGCTAGGTGGGTTCACCGGTCACATTGGTTGCTTAAAGGTGATGTTGGCTGGTGCTCAAGGTAAGTGTGATAGAAGTATTGGTTGTTCCATTGTTCTCCGGAAGTTCAGTTTCTCAAGCCAGCAATTGGCAGGACATTGACCTGGAAGGATGCCTTCGCTTTTTTAGGCACATCTTAAGGAGAAGTCGCCAACAGTTGAACTGACACACTTGCATGGGCTTGCAGCCCCCAAACAATGGGAGCATAATCTGTAGATGAATGCACAATATAGGCAGAAGTAAAGGGAAGGAGGTGACCTCAACAGCTGATTTGTCAATGAACCAGGAATCAACACCACCAGTCAGAAACGGCTCCATTCAAGAAAGACCCAGAAATTGTTGCTAACTTACTTGTAGGCTAACAGGCAAGGGTGATCCATCGATAGTTCTGCTAGAAATCAACACAGGTCATGGTTTGACTGGTGATCGTTGTTCTATTTCTGGAGGTCACTGGTGGTTGATGCTCACTTGGTATGTTTCTAATGAACTCTTGTATTCCTTGTTGCACTCAATGTGTAAGTGGGTGGTTTGTGACTCAGAACCAAGTGTGAGCTCAGATCTCTTAGAGCTTTATTCCATAAACTATGATTTAGCTCAATGTGTAAATCCTGGTTCCATGTCTCTGTCTCTTTGTCTCTCTGTCTCTGTCTGTCTGTCTGTCTTCCTCCCTCCTTCTCTTTCTCTCTGTCTTACCCAAACATCTGTGGAATACTAGAAAGCTTTCTTTGGGTCTCTCTTTCTCTCTCTCTCTCTCTCTCTTTCTTTCTTTCTCTCTCTTTCTCTCTCTTTCTCTCCTTCTCTCTCTCTCTCTCTCCTTCTCTTTCTCTCTCTTTTAGCCAACATCTGTGGAATACAATAAAGCTTTGCTCGGATCTCTATCTCTCTGTGTGTGTGTCTCTTTCCCCTTCTCTCTCTCTCTCTCTCTCTCTCTCTCTCTCTCTCTCTCTCTCTCTTTCTTTCTCTCTCACTCTCTCTCTCTCTCATCCCACAGGACTCTTGTAAAAATGAAACTGGTTTTGGAGGAAGAAAATCACAAGTAAACCTCAGGTTTCTGAAATGAAGATGAGATATAAATGTACAGAATGACCCCAATAAATATTACGGATCAATCTTCACAGCCCATCTCTTCTCAAAATTCTTTTATATCACAGTAAGAGTTGAATATTCCCTTCTCTACAGACTGTTCAGTATCAAACTCTTTTCTTTATTAAAAAAAAATAACAATTCTCCCCCCTCCCACTTTTTTTTGGCCCAGATAGTCAGGCCTCTGGGGCATAGTTAATCCGTCTCACCACTTCCATGTTGGCTTCTGGCTTCAAAGAAGCATATTGTTAGAGTCTTCTCTCTCCTGCTCTTCCTCTGACTGGGTTAACCATTCCTATCCTTTTGACAGGTGACTTGATGTCCCTTGTCCTCAAGCCAACCACCCAACGAAGGAACAAGGCAAGCGATGGAAACAAAAGAGAAGAGAAAGGAAGCAAAAGTGTAGGTTATCATTCTATAACCATCTCAGTTGGGGTGATGGTGGAAACGTCCTCCTGAGCACTTCCAGAGCAAAAGGCCAACAAAGAAACTGAATGCAATGAGAGCATCGAGGACATTTGAGAGTCCACCTTGATATTTCAAATCCTCTTTGGCTTTTTTAGATGCAAAAACAGAACTGGAGGGATGGAATTGGACAGGATTACATGAATGGTTGAACCAGTGATGAAATCCAATTTTTTTTTACTACCGGTTCTATGGGTGTGGCTTGGTGGAACTATTCAATCGACAAGCTCAGCAACTTCCTGAGCAACTTCCAGAGTGGCAACTATGCCACTCAGGAGCCTGAGTGGCGTAGGAGACTAATGCCTCCTAAGGCAGCATTTAACATCCAGCTGCCTGCAATTACTGCAAGTTCAATTCTCACCATGCTCAAGGTCGACTCAGCCTTCCATCCTTTCTAAGGTGGGTAAATTGAGGACCCAGTTTGTGGGGGCAATAAGCTGACTTTGTATAAATATACAAAAGTATGAAGGCTATTGCTTAACGCATTGTAAGCCGCCCTGAGTCTCCGGAGAAGGGCGGCATATAAATCAAATTAAAAAAAACTTCGCCACTGAGCCTCCATGTCCCATTGCAGACTTACACCAACTCAAATCAACCAAAGAGAAGACCATTTCCAAATAATTTAACACAGGCTGTATTGGAGTGCAAAGCAAAAATAAAGTGAGCTAAGTCCACTGTGCAATCATGAAACCAAGATTCACTGTTTTCTATACTTTTTGAAAGTCCAGCATTTCCTTTTTCTGTTTTCTTGCTTTGTCTCCACAAACAAACAAACAAAAAGCAGAAAGGAGAAGCTACAAGCATAAGCTACGAAGATGTTTGATCGCATGAATGACACGATTCAAATGTTATTTCTTGTCTGATCTTAGAAAAAGTTTCAATTCTGGGCTTTTTTTTTTTTTTTTTTTTTTTTTCTGGAAAGAATTGTGAACTCCACAAGATGGAAGGTTTCTAATAATTTCCTGTTTCCAAAAATAGGTTTCCAGAAATAGACGTTCTGTACCTCCCTGTGTTTTATTTATTCTTATTGGAATAAATACAGGAAATCCTAGAATCTTTCTCACTTCCCCACTATTTTTCATCTTAGAATTGGCATAAATAAACCTCTTTCCTTTAATCCCGAGGGACAATTACTGCCAAAGCCATTGCAATGACCACACTTGGAATGCTGCATCCGGTTTTGGTTGCCACGATAGAAAATAAGACGTTGCTAGTCTAGAAAGAGTGGAGAGAAGACCAACAAAAATGATCAGGGGACTGGATAGTGAGAACAATTAATCAGTGGAACAACTTGCCACCAGAAGTTGGGGGTGCTCCAACCCTGGAAGTTTTTAAGAAGAGATTGGATAGTTATTCATCTGAAATGGTATAGGGTCCACTGTTCGAGCAGAGGGTTGGACTAGAAGACCTCTAAGGTCCCTTCCAAGTTGGTTATTCTGCTATTCTGCTCATCCGTGTTTGGTTCTGCAACCCAACAAGAGAGACACAGACTTCAGAAGATAATTAGAAGTGCAGAAAAAACAATGGCTACCAACCTGCCTTCCATGGAGGACCTCTATACTGCACGAGTCAAAAAGAGGGCTGAGAAAATATCTACAGACCCCTCGCATCCTGGACATAAATTGTTTCAACTCCTACCCTCAAAACGACACTATAGAGCACTGCACACCAGAACAACTAGACACAAGGACAGTTTTTCCCCCCACATCCTCACTCTGCTAAACAAATAATTCCCTCAACACTGTCAAACTATTCACTAAGTCTGCATTACTATTGCTATTAATCTTCTCATCGTTCCTATCACCCATCTCCTCTCACTTATGACTGCATGACTGTAACTTTGTTGTTTGTATCCTTACGATTGATATTGATATCGATTGTTTCCTAGTATGATTTGATTGCTTATTTCTACCCCATGTCTACCTTATGTAGTGGTGAAATCCAAAATTTTTTACTATCAGTTCTGTGGGCATGGCTTGGTGGGTGTGGTGTGGCTTGGTGGGCGTGGCAGGGGAAGGATACTGCAAAATCCCCATTCCCACCCCACTCCAGGGGAAGGATACTGCAAAATCCCCATTCCCTCCCCACTCCTGGAGGAAGGATACTTCAAAATCCCCATTCCCTCCTCACTCCAAGGGGAGGATACTGCAAAATCCCCATTCCCACCCCACTCTGGGGCCAGCCAGAGGTGATATTTGCCAGTTCTCCGAACTGCTCAAAATCTCCGCTACCAGTTCTCCAGAACCTGTCAGAACCTGCTGGATTTCACCCCTGACCTTATGATTCTTGAGAAATATATCTTGTCTTTTTAAGTACGCTGAGAGCATATGCACCAAAGGCAAATCTGTTGTGTGTCCAATCACACTTGGCCAATAAAGAATTGGATTGTGTATATATATATATATATATATATATATATATATATATATATATATATATATATATATATATATATATATATATATATATATATATATATATATGATATACTAGAAATATATCTTTAAAAGATATATTAAGATAAGAAAGAGAAAATGTATAAATATGGATTACTGATGCGAAGATCTTGAAAAGGAGATGTAAATATCTGTTTTTGTTTGTGTTTTTTTAAAAAAACTGTTTAATAAAAATTATTGGAAAAAGAATTGGATTGGATTGTAAAATATACAGACAAACAAATAAATAAATAACAGAATAGCTGGGTTTTTTTTTAATAATAAGCAGAATGGAACAGCTTGCCTCCTGGAGTTGTGGGTACTCCATCATTAGAAGTTTTCAAAAGTAGACTTTTGACTTGGATGGTATAAGGCTCTTGCCTTGAGCAGGAGAAGATCTCTGAGTTCCATCCCTTAGTCTATGTTTTTATGTTTCTCAGAGCTCACACCCTGGTAACATCATTGATCCGTTAATTGCAAATCAATTTAAATGAAGAAGTTATGGAAAGAAATAGGAGAGAGAGAGAGAGAGAGAGAGAGAGAGAGAGAGAGAGAGAGAGAGGGAGAGAGGGAGAGAGAGAGAGATACCCAATATGCTTTTATGGTTTATGATGAATCACACTTAAGAGGCCATATGAGGTTAAAGAACCTGGGTTTTTGGACACAACAGATTCAAAGCTCCCGATCTCTGCGTTATTTATTTTTCACCCTTGCATTACACGGAATGACTCACCGGATCATAAAAGAGATCAAATAACTTTGCTGCTAATCATTATTTTCGTAGATTTGGCACATTGGGTTTGTAAACAGAATTTGGATGCGCTGTATTTGAGGCGGGCAAAAGCACATTTTCATGATACATCAGTTGCATGAAGAAGGCAAAAAAAAAAAAAAAAAAAAAAGGTTTGGGCTGAAATTGCAATCCGTTGAAGCAGGCAAAGGGTTCCCATGCCAGAACAGAATAACAGAGTTGGAAGGGACCTTGGAGGTCTTCTAGTCCAACCCCATTGATCGAGCAGGAGATCCTACACCATTCTGGACAAACGGCCGTCCAGTTTCTTCTTGAAGACCTCCAGTGATGGAGCCTCTCAATACTTCCAGTTATTATTATTATTATTATTATTATTATTATTATTATTTATTAAATTTGTATACCGCCCTTCTCCCGAAGGACTCAGGGCGGTGCACAGCCAAATTAAAATACATACAATACAAAATTTAAAATAATTTAAAACAGAATTAAATCCAATTGGCTTCCCGAAGTATTAAAACCCATTACCCTTAAAAACCCTTTAAAAATTTTAAGTTCTAGGCAAGCCATTCCACTGATTAATTGTTCTCAATTTTTTTTCCAATTTTTTTCTGTACTGGAAAAGAGGACAACCCTTTTCTGGAAAACCACAAGAAAGGAATCAAAACAATTTTTGTGGGACTTTTCACACAATCCAGGCCAAACAGTGGACCAAAGAAGAGGTAACAGAGACAGGATACAGACCATCAATGTATAAAGGTAGTTAGGTTTTCTGTTGGCATTGTTTTCTGCCAATCCAAGGACGGGTGAATAGTGCTTCCAACCTACAGTAGGGCAAGGCTGTCAAAAGCCAAGCTGACCTAGTGAAGTTGGCTGGGGGACGACCACTGTAGAGTAACAAGCAGATGGTCAGGAAACCCAGTTAACACAAACCAAATAACAGGGAATTGTTTTAGCAACCAGCAACTCTTATCTGATGATAGAGAAGGAAGAATGGAGAAGGAGGCAGGGAAGAGAGGAAAAGGAGAAGGAAGAAGAGGATAAACAAAGGCAAGGAGGCAGATATGAGGAAGAGGAGGAGGAGAGAGGAGGAGGAGGGAGGAGGAAGGAGAAGGAAGCAGGGAGAAAGGACGGAGGAGAAGGAGAAGAAAGAATAGAAAGAAAGGCAGGGAAGGGGAGGAGAAAGAAAAGGAGGCAGTTATGAGGAAGAGGAGGAGGAGGAGGAGGAAAGAGGAGGAGGAGGAAAAAGAGGAAGGAGAAGGAAGGAGAAGGAGGCAGGGAGGAGAGCTGAAGAAAGAAGAAAAGGAGAAAGAAAGAGGAGGGAAAAAGAGAAAAGGAAGGAGGCAACAATGAGGAGGAGGAAGAAAAACAGAAAGGGTAAGGAGAAGGTGGAGGAGGAAGAGGAAGAGGAGGAGAAGGAAAGAGAAGGAGGCAGGGAGAAGGGATGAAGGAGAGGGAGGAGAAGGGGAAGGAAGAAAAGGAGGAGGAGGAAGGGAAGGAAGCAAAGAGGAGGAGGAGGAGGAGAGGCAGAAGGAGATGGAGAAGGAGAAAAAAGGATCAGATGATGATGATGATGATGATGATGATGACGACGACAACGATGACAATGATCAGGACGATGACTTCCATGAGGCAGTTGCAAACTATCACCTTGACTTAGAAATAGCCGAGTCTTCTTCACAATCCCACCCCACCTCCATCTCTCCCTCTCCCTCTCCCTCTCCCTCTCCCTCTCCCTCTCTCTCTCTCTCTCTCTCTCTCTCTCTCTTTTGGTGGGTGGTAACCTTTAAACCATTTAGCCATTCAGACCAGCTCAGTGTTTAACTGTTGGTTAAGGTTGTTGTTTATAGAAAGCAGGTCAACGGAACGGGGCAACCAGTCCCTTCCTTCCCTCCACCTTTCTTCTCCTTGGGGGTTTTCAAAGGCCGGTTTCCCCTTCTTTTCTGCCCGTCACATAATCTCTTTCTGGCCTCCGCCTGATCCTTGTTTACATTGAATGCCATTATGGATGAAAAAGCATGAAGGAAAGATAGGGAAATGAAGGCTGGCCGGCACCCCCTCCTGCCAGCACTTTCCCTGTAACTCCCCCTCCCGAACCCATCAAATATTTCTAGCCCCCACGAGGGGTTCAAAAAGCTTTTAATGGGTACCCGGAAGAGCTTTCGAAAGTAGAGGTGGGTGGGTTTGTTTAAGAACGAGAAAAACATGGGCCAGATAGTTATTCTGGGCTTCCTCATTTGTCTTCTTCATCAAAGAAGAAGCTGAACATTTTTTTCCGCCCGCCCCTTCTCAAACAGGATGATGAAAATGGCCTTTTCTGCTAGATGTTGGAGAAGACCACACAGGCGAAGGAGGCATAGAGAAGCGGATTGGGTTCCCACCTTAAGGGTATAATGACATTATGGATTTAAAGCTGTGATTTAATGATTGCGGGCTGGTGGAGGTAATGTAATAACCTAGAATTAAGGAAAACCAGATTCGCCCGTCTATCCAAAAAGCCGTGGCTGGGCAAAGCAGGGACGGCTACTACTATCTCTCAACTAGGGTTATTTTACAGTTGGGAGCAGGGGTGAAATCCAGCAGGTTCTGACAGGTTCTGGAGAACCGGTAGCGGAAATTTTGAAGTAGTTTGGAGAACCAGTAGTGGAAATTTTGAAGTAGTTTGGAGAACCAGTAGTGGAAATTTTGAGTAGTTCAGAGAACTGTCAAATGCCACCTCTGGCTGGCCCCAGAATAGGGTGGGAATGGAGATTTTGCAATATCCTTCCCCTGCCACATCACCAAGCCACACCCTGCTCCCTCTGATGATCAGCTGTGCTTAAGAAGCTGTTTTTTAGCCCCAAAGCGAGTGAAGCAATCTTCCATGCTTTCCCTGCTTCTCTAATTGCTGCTCCCTCCAACGATCAGCTGTGCTTTTGAAGCTGTTTTTCAGCCCCAACGTAAGCGAAGTGATCTTCCGTGTTTTGCCTGCTTCTCTAATTGCTGCTCCCTCCAACGATCAGCTGTGCTTTTGAAGCTGTTTTTCAGCCCCAACGTAAGCGAAGTGATCTTCCGTGTTTTGCCTGCTTTTCTAATTGCTGCTCCCTCCAACGATCAGCTGTGCTTTAGAAGCTGTTTTTTAGCCCCAAACAGCCCCAACTACAAAACCAGCGAGCGAACTAATGTGCTGAAGCTGACCAGGCTAAGAAAGACCAGATGAATACGTGGTAGGCAGAATCCACCCCCCTAATTTTCCCAAAAATTAAGGTGCGTCTTATACTCTGAAAAATACGGTATATATTTCTTCATCATGATGGATGATGGGTTGCAGGGACATGTCAACCTGCCACGGGGAATGTTGGAAAGGGCCTTTTTTCTAGCCCCCAGAAGACAGTTCCACACATACTCCAGGCCCTAACGCTTCTCATCAGCTCCCATAGTCCGTATTCTTATCTCCTGCAGGATTGCTGCAAGCTTCATTTTTGCCACTCTGCGCTGAGGCCTACAGCTATATCCCTGCCTCAAATCCAGCCGCAGCACATCTGGCTGGCCCCGTGTTGGTTAATCTCAGGAAACCCAGCCAACTCCACTCTAACTTTGTGTGTCTCAATGCGCGACGTTGCTTCTAATGAATGCCGCATGTGTTCCCGTCAGCTGTCACCCTGGATAAATGTTTACAAAGTTATTAACAAAGCAGATTTGTGAAGCGTCCGGCTTCTTTTTCGGCCTTCCCCACTCCTGTTTGGTCAAATGTTTTGGTCGCTACGACATTAAAAAAAAGATGTTGAGAATCTGGAAAGAGTGCGGAGAAAAGCAACAAAGATGATTGAAGAGGCTGAGGGCTAAAACATAAGAAGAATGGTTGAGGGATGTATAAAGAACGGTTGCTGGAATTGGATATGTCTAATCTAGAGAAAAGAAGGTCCTGGGGGGACATGATAGCCGTGTTCCAGTATCTCAGGGGCTGCCCCAAAGAAGAGGGAGTCAAGCTATTCTCCAAAGGACCAGAAGGCAGGACAAGAAGCAACAGATGGAAACCAATCAGGGAAAGAAGCTACCTAGAACTAAGGAGAAATTTCCTGACAGTGAGAATAATTAATGCTAAAACATAGAGGAATGAGTTGCAAAATTTGTGTTTGTCTAGTCTAGTCTAGTCTAGTCTAGTCTAGTCTAGTCTAGAATACAATACAATACAATACAATACAATACAATACAATACAATACAATACAATACAATACAATACAATACAATACAATACAATACAATACAATACAATACAACACTGGCCGAGTCTGATTGGACACACAAGGAATTTGTCTTTGGTGCAAAAGCTCTCAGTGTACATAAAAAGAAAAGATACATTCATCAAGAATCATAAGGTACAACGCTTAAGGATAGTCATAGGGTACAAATCATACTAGGAAACAATCAATATAAATCGTAAGGATACAGCAACAAGTTACAGTCATACAGTCATAAGTGGGAGGAGATGGGTGATAGGAACGATGAGAAGATTAATAGTAATGGTGAAAAGAAGGACCAGGGTTGACATGATAGCAGTCTTCTGATATTTGAGATGCTGCCACAAAGAAGAGGGGGTCAACCTGTACTCCAAAGCACCTGAAGGCAGGACAAGAAGCAACGGATGGAAAGCAATCAAGGAGAGAAGCAACCTAGAACTAAGGAGAAATGTCCTGACAGTGAGAACAGTTAATCAGTGGAATAACTTGCCTCCAGATGTTGTGGGTGCTCCAACATTGGAAATGTTTTAAGAGATTGGACAGCCATTTGTCTGAAATGGTATAGAGTGTCTGAGCAAGAGGTTGGACTACAAGACCTCCAAGATCTCTTCCAACTCTTTTATTCCGTTCATTTCATCCTACCTTCCTCAACAGTTGACCAGTTCACTGGATTCACCCATCGTCCTAGTAACCCTGAATTATCCAAACCCTCTTGTAGGGTCAGAACGCACCCTCTCCCCCGCACCTTCCAAAGCCTACAATATATTTAACCCCAAACTACCTCTTTTAGTCTGATTAGAATTACACACCAACTCAATTACATTGACGTGTAACTAGTCGTCTGTTTTCTTCTTGGTTGAAAGAACCTGTTGTGGTTCTACTTTACTCTGGGATTGGTGGAGGGGGGAGGGGGGGGGCTGGGGAATTATATATTGGGTGGTGCTTTTGATCTTTTTAAATGGTTGTCAGATGGCTGGGATTCATTTGATGTGTTTGCCTCTGTGTGTATGTGTGTGCGTGCATCTGTAAATTTTCCCCCCTTCTGTTTCTCCATCCTTCTACAGCTTCCTTGATGTCTTGACATCCTAATTTAAGGAAAGCAAACACTCACATCGCTTCTCCCCCCCCCACACACACCCCAAAATCCGGTCCTCAATTCATCATGGGGGAGGTTTCCTTGATTTCTGTTCTTGAACTTCAATCGTAATTGTTTTTATTTATTATTATTATTATTATTATTATTATTATTATTATTATTATTATTATTATTATTATTATTTATTATTATTATTATTTATTTATTATTTATTATTATTAAAAAGTGCAAACAAACATACAAACAACAGCAAAACATACACAACAAATAAACATAAATCAAATCTTTACATCTTCTTTTCAAGTTTGTCGTATCGGTGATCTGTATTTATATTTATACCTTTTCTCTGTCTTTTTCTACTGTATCTCTTGTATCAATATTCTTAATACATCCTCTCTTTTATCTTCTCTTAATCTACATATTTAATTCACTTTTTTTTTATTATTATTTTTTTTGCTTTAATTTATATACCGCCCTTCTCCGGAGACTCAGGGCGGCTTACAATGCGTTAAGCAATTTTCCTTAAATGGTACCTAATTTCTTATATACAGTATTATATACATTATCTTCTTATTTGTATCTTTATCTTTTTTCTTTCTTGTTCTCCAACCAGTCATACCATTTCTGCCATACTAGATATTGTTTTTATTTTTTAATTGGACTCCATCACCTGCTCCTTTCCTGACTCTTTAATATTCCTGGCCCATCAAACTGATTTCTTTTCTTTTCTTTTTTCTTTTCTTTCTTTCTTTTTTCTTTTTTCTTTCTTTCTTTCTTTTTTTTTGTTATTTTCTCTTGGAAATTATTATGATTACAGGTAGTCCTTGGCTTACAACAGTTCAAAGTTACGACGTCCTGAAAAAAGTGACTTAAGTTATGACCATTTTTCACACGGGCGACCATTTGCAGCATCCCTGTGGTCACATGATCGACATTCAAGCAACTGACTCACATTTATGACGATGGCAGTGTCCCGGAATACATCTGATCCCCTTTTGCAACCTTTCTCACAAGCAAAGTCTGTTTGTGAGCCATGATGCCATGATTCACTTAACAACTGTGGCAAGAAAAGTTGTAAAACCGGGCAAAACTCATTTAACAAATTTCACACTTAGCAATGTAAATGTTGGCCCCAATCGTGGTTGTACGTTGAGGAGTACCTGTATTTGTTACATTTACTCATCACTGATTTTGCTGTGAAGCTACTCTAGGAGGGCTTACAACAATCAAAAAAGAGAAATGAAAAGAAGGGGAGACATAAGAGTAGTAAAGCAACGGAACAATAGAATAAAGAATAGAAAGAAAACCACTGGAGAATAACCACTTAAATAGGAGCCAGCCATGTGCGGTAACAACCAAAAATGCCAAGGCAATTCTGGGCTGCATCAAGAGAGGGATAGAATCAAGATCACGTGAAGTGTTAATACCGCTTTATAAGGCCTTGGTAAGGCCACGCTTGGAATCCAGTTTTGCTCGCCACAATACAAAAAAGATGTTGAGACTTTGGAAAGTGTGCAAAGAAGAGCAACAAAGATGATTAAAGGCCTTGTGGCTGAAACATACGAAGAACGGTTCCAGGAACTGGGTACGGCCTACTTTAGTGAAAAGAAGGACCAGGGATGACAGAAGAGCAATGTTCCAATGTCCCCCGCGGAAGCACGGCAGAGACCCAAAAACCAGCTGGCCAGCGGGAGGCGCGCGCGCATACGTGGTGGTGCTGAGCTGGGGCAACGGCTCACGTGCCCGCAGAAATGGCTCTAGGTTCGTGCCATAGGTTCGCCATCATGGGTCTAGGGCAGGGGTCTGCAACCTTAAACACTCAAAGAGCCATTTGGACCCGTTTCCCACAGAAAAGAAAACACCGGGAGCCCCAAAACCTGAGTGGGCGTGGCCAATTCAACATCACTCACTTCCAACAGTCACATGACACCCTCCTAGCCATGCCTACCCAACTAGTCGTTATTATTATTATTATTATTATTATTATTATTATTATTATTATTATTTTGCTTTAATTTATATGCCGCCCTTCTCCGGAGAACCAGGATAGAGAACCAGTTGTTAAAAAACACCGGGAGCCACAAAACTCTTTTGACATATCTCTCTCCCCCTCTCTCCCTCCCTCTCTTTCCCTCTCTCTCCCCACCTTTCTCTGTATCTCTCTGTCTCTCTCTCTCCCACTCTCTCTGTATCTCTCTATGTCTCTTTCTCTCTCCCACTCTCTCTGTATCTCTCTCTATGTCTCTCTCTCTCTCCCACTCTCTCTGTATCTCTCTATGTCTCTCTCTCTCCCCCTCTCTCTGTATCTCTCTATGTCTCTCTCTCTCCCACTCTCTGTATCTCTCTATGTCTCTCTCTCTCCCACTCTCTCTGTATCTCTCTATGTCTCTTTCTCTCTCCCACTCTCTCTGTATCTCTCTCTATGTCTCTCTCTCCCACTCTCTCTGTATCTCTCTATGTCTCTCTCTCTCCCCCTCTCTCTGTATCTCTCTATGTCTCTCTCTCTCCCACTCTCTCTGTATCTCTCTCTATGTCTCTCTCCCACTCTCTCTGTATCTCTCTCTATGTCTCTCTCTCCCACTCTCTCTGTATCTCTCTCTGTATCTCTCTATGTCTCTCTCTCTCTCCCACTCTCTCTGTATCTCTCTGTCTCTGCCCAGGCCGCTTCTCCATCCCCCGCCATTGCCCTTACCTTCTCAGGCCAGGAGAGAAGGGGAGGGCGAGGGGCGGGGCCAGTCTGTGGTGGGATCACCTGACAGGGAGCCACAGCAAAGGGCCAAAAAGAGCTGCATGCGGCTCCAGAGCCACAGGTTGCTGACACCTGATCTAGGGTCTCCTAGAAGACCTCCAACTCTGTTACTCTGTATTTTGTAAAAATCTAAACAAGTGGTGGCCCGTCTGTAGCCCCATTCTGAATTATACTTTATTCATTTTGTTAGCTTCGCTTTTACCTCATCGCTTCTCAGATCAGAAGTGATGTGAGAAACATGTAAATTCCACACCTTTCTGCCCTTCCCATCAAGACCGGTGCCCTCCCCTGTTGTGTGTTTTTTTTTCGGCTCCGTCAACTAATTTGCCCTAAATACCGGATGAAGAAACTGTGCCTGCAGCAGCCCTGATTTTCTGTTATTAGACAGAACATTCCTCTTTTTAACCTCTTGAACCCATGACTGGTCCCACTGGGAGAATCCAGTCTCCATACATTTCAACTGGTCTTAATTAGATTGGACATTTTTCTTCCCATTGCCTATTTACCATTTTGAAGAGGGGGTGATATTGGTGACCCTACCGAACGGATTATAGCAGGAGGATTTTTCAAACTATGTCAGCCTTTTACCTGCCTGGTGGAGAGTTTGCAAAAAAAAAAAACCCTACAAATCTGTGCCAAAATATTCCAACGAAATGAAAGAATTTAGTTTTATTTATTTATTTATTTTTAAATAAATAAGGGGCTGAGACAGAATCTAATACAGGTAGTCCTTGACTTACAACAGTTCATTTAGTTTATTATATGATATGGGAACCAGGGACGCGGTGGCTCAGTGGCGAAAGACGCTGAGCTTGTCGATCGAAAGGTTGGCAGTTCAACGGTTCAAATCCCTAGTGCGGGTGTCAGCAACCTGCAGCTCCGGAGCTGCATGCGGCTCTTTGGGCCCTCTGCTGTGGCTCCCTGTTGGGTGATCCCACCACTGGCTGGCCCCACCCGTCACCCTCCCCTCCCAATCACTCCTCGCCTGGCCTGAGAAGGTAAGGACGACGTCGGGGATGGAGAAGTGGCCAGGGCAGAGACAGAGAGATATAGAGAGAGGAGGAGAGATAGAGACAGTTATTTCCTAAGTCCCTGACATCAACTGGGAAACTAACTCTGCAGGGAGATGGAGATCAAATGGGTATTTGACATGCCTTTATCTCCCAAAAGGTGGTGGATGAAGCTAGAGGATCAGCTACACTGGACTTAATTCTTACTCATTTTTATGATGTAAAAAAGATGTGGAGACTCTAGAAAGAGTGCCTAGAAGAGCAACGAAGATGATTAGGGGACTAAAACATATGAAGAACGGTTGCAGGAACAGGGTATGTCTACTTTAATGAAAAGAAGGACTAGAGGAGACATGATAGCAGTGTTCCAATATCTCAGGGGCTGCCCCAAAGAAGAGGGAGTCAAGTTATTCTCCAAAGCTCCTGAGGGCAGGACAAGAAGCAACAGAGAGAAACTAATCAAGGAGAGAAGCAACCTAGAACTAAGGAGGAATTTCCTGACAGGTAGAACAATTAATCAGTGGAACGACTTGTCTCCAGAAGTTGTGAATGCTCCAACACTGGAAGATTTTTAAAAAGAGATTGGACAATCATTTGTCTGAAGTGGTGTATAGTTTCCTGCCTAAGCAGTGGGTTGGACTAGAAGACCTCCAAGGTCCCTTCCAACTCTGTTATTCTATTCTATTCTATTCTATTCTATTCTATTCTATTCTATTCTATTCTATTCTATTCTATTCTATTCTATTCAGGGTGAAATAGTTGATGGAATGGAAGTTGTAGGAACTTTGGGATGAGAGAGACCACGTCGTACTAGAATTCATCATAATGCAGGTACAGGTAACTGAACAAAGTCAGATCATGTTTCACACTTTAAGAGAGATAACTTCAACAAACTGAGAAAGAATAGGAAGGATTCCATGGACGAAACGGTACAGGACTCTTGGGATACTCTAAAAAACGAGATTCATAAAAGCCCAAACAAAAGCAATGCCACAAAGAAAGAAAAGAGACTCCAGATGAGACCAGCATGGATGCACAAAGACACCTCTGACAAATTGAAGAACAAAAAAGGACAAGTATTTTAAAAAAAATAGAAAAGGGAGCCTATAACTAGAGCAGAAATCCAGTAAATAACCCAAATCTGCAAAGATGGAGTCAGGAAGGCTAAGGCTCAAAATGAACTAGTCCAGAAGTGGGCTTCACATATTGTCACAACCAGTTCACCCCGCAGCAGAAATGTCCATGTGCGCCGTTTGCAAATGCATGCAGCATTACAAAACATGGCAATTCGCACACATGCAAGCTCCATCCACACATCCGTGCAGTGTCACAAAACACACCGATATAGGACAGGATTGCACTCAGGCGGGTGCCCACCTGCAGGTCGCCACTACTGTTTCGCCCAAACCGGCTGAATACCACCTATGAACTGGTCCCAGGGATCCCACCGTTCCACCCTGAGCTATAAATATTCTCTACAATCCAACTTATCGAGTGATCTGCTTTTCTACCCATTACTTAGAAAACTGTGTTCAAAGCATGTTGAGAACCTTTTGCTCAGCCTCTTGGCCACCCAGCATTTTCCATCCTGACCCATTTCTTCCTCCTTTTTTTTGTCACACACGCAACTCTCCGTTTCTCTTGCGCATTGTTCGAAGGAGCGTTTACCCCGATCTCCCCTCACCCCACGGTAATGTTATTATTCGAGGTCTTTTCATTGCTGCTGCCAAACCTGATTTGAGAGCAGAGCTCCGAGGACTTGGGGTTACTCGCCCGCAGACGGACAACTGGAGTCCTAAGTGACCAGCTCCCTGGGACAATCTAATTCTTATTGACATCTGTGTCCCAAGGTTCATCAAGATGGATTGGGAGACCAGGCCAAATCACGCGATTATGGGGAAAACGAAGGAGCAGAGGAGGGGGGGGAACCGTGTATTCCTTTTCAGCTCCCTCCTTAAGAAAACGTTGTGAAGATCAATAGCCCTAGCTACAGAAGTCTGTCTTTCAGTTGAAGTGTGTGTGTCTCTGTGTGTGTGTGTGTGTGTCTACACAATGGTAGACAAGAAGGGGAGATGTCAGAGGTCCAGGAAACCCCAAGTGCATTCCACTTCTATTGTGTCGGGTTGGGTTGGATTGTATTACTCAAGCAGGAGGGAGGGGTGAAGAGCGGAAAACAAGACCCAAGTGAAGACTATGGCTTTATTTTAGAGGAAGGGAGTTAATTATATTAAGGTCATTTCACCTGTCAAAACTTTCCTTTTCAGACCCTTCTTGCCCTCAAGATACAATCCAGCTTGCTTCTGAATGGCCCTTCTGTTCCTGTCCGGGAGTTTGGGTGGGTAGGTCATGAAGTCACATGGCAGAAGAATATGTCTCTCTGCATCTTCCCCCACCCCACCCCAGTTCAACTCTAATCTCTAGGTCCTTTCTGTATTCTTCTACTTCTCCCCATTTAGGTCCGCGGAGATGTTTGGGAAGCAGGGTAGGGAAAAAAACTAGCGGGATCTGACCATTTGTTGGTCTCTCCGCCGTCCCCATCTTGTTTCATGTATGTTTGTGGGTGTGGATTTGGGTCTCTCTTTACATCAACTGAGCCTCGCAAGGGAGGAGTAATTAATTTGCTAGTTTGCATTGTGAGAATCTAAACTTTCAAATAGTCCTTTGGTATTTCTCATTGCAAAGAGAAGTATGGTTTCCCACACATACAGAGCATCTATAGTCTTTCCTTCCTTCCTTCCTTCCTTCCTTCCTTCCTTCCTTCCTTCCTTCCTTCCTTCCTTCCTTCCTTCCTTCTTTCTTTTTCTTTCTTTCTTTCCTCTCCTTCTTCCCTCTCTCTCCTTGTTTCTTTCCTCTCTTCCTCCCTTCTCTTTTCCTTTCTTGCTTTCTTGCTTCCTTCTTATTTTGTTTCCTTTCTTTCTCCACTGCCTCTCTTTTCCTTCCTTCCTTACCTCCCTCTCTCCCCTTCTTTGCTTCTTTCCTTCCTCCCTTCTCTTTTCCTCCCTCCCTCCCTTCTTTCTCTTTTTCTTCCTTCCTTCCTCTCTTCCTCCTCTTTTCCTTGCTTCCTTGCTTCCTACCTATTTTCCTTCCTTTCTCCCCTCCCTCTCTTCTCCTTGCTTCCTTGCCTCCCTGCTTCTCTCCCTCTCCTTCTTTCCTTCCTTCCTTTCTCCCTTCCCTCTTTTCCTTGCTTCCTTGCCTCCCTGCTTCTCTCCCTCTCCTTCTTTCCTTCCCTCCTTCCTTCCTTCCTTCCTCTGTCCCTCCCTCAGTCCCTTTCTTCTCTTTTCCTTCCTTGCTTGCTTGCTTCCTTCTTTCCTTCCTTCCTTCCTTCCTTCCTTCCTTCCTTCCTTCCTTCCTTCCTTCTTTGGTATGACTCACTGAGACAAATGAATAAATAAATGACGCCCCCCCTCCCAACCCCCCCCCCCAATTTCTACATCAAGGTAATCAAACTCCTGCTCTCCAGAATAAACGCCCCGTAATTTGGTGAAGGAGTGTGCTAGAGATTTGAGCACAATAGCTCTCATTCATAATTGTGCTGCCTACAACTCATCACCATGGGAACAACAAGGGTTTTAGAGATCAAAGGCCATTGGCAAAAAAGTTCCTGTCCAAGAGCTATGTAAATAGGACTGGATGGATCTGGCCTAGCACCATGAAGAGGTGCTTCTGATGTTTCTTTTTTCAGATGAAGCTGACAGTTGAACTCCTTGGTCCATTGTAAGATCTGGCAAAACTTCAAAGGAAAATATTTGGATCCAGAGAAAGAATGGAGGAAGATGGATTTTTGAGGGGGGGGTGTTAAAAAATAAAAAAAGACGGTTAATTCATATCTCAAATCTTTATGAGAATCATGGGTGCTTCCGGGGGCCAAAATCTATTATTTCAACCATCGTAGCTTTCTATGTTCCTTTGGACCTCAGTATGCTTTGGTTAATAAGGAGAAACATTTTACCTAGAACTAATAAGTATGTTTGGCCACCTAAATACTTTGGCCACCTAATGAGAAGGAAGGACTCACCGGAGAAGAGCCTAATGTGGGAAAGATTGAGGCCAAAGAAGAAAGGAACAGCGGAGAATGAGGTGTCTGGATGGAGTCACTGAAGCAATTGGTGTGAGATTAAATGAACTCTGGAAGATGGTAGAGGACAGGAAGGCCTGGAGGAACATTGTCCATGGGGTTGCGATGGGTAGGACATGACTTTGCAACTAACAACAAAAAAATAAGTATGTTCCATCCAACAGAAATGTCAGATACAAAGTAGTACGGAGAATAATAGAATAACAAGTTGGAAGGGAGGTCTTCTAGTTCAATCCCCCACTCAAGCAGGAGACCCTGTACCATTTCTGACAAATGGCTGTCCAATCTCTTCTTAAAAGCCTCCACTGATGAGGCACCAACAACTTCTGAAGGCAAGTTGTTCCAGTGCTTAAAAATTAGGATCTTTAGTTCTAGGTTGCTTCTCTCCTTGGTTAGTTTCCATCCCTTATTTCTTGTCTTGTCTTCTGGTGTTTGGAAAATATGTTGACACCACCACCCCTCTTCTTTGTGGCGGTCCCTCAAATATTGGGACATTGGGATGGGATATGATAATAGAGTAGAGTAGAGTAGAGTAGAGTAGAGAAGAGAAGAGAAGAGAAGAGAAGAGAAGAGTAAAAAAGAGAAGAGAAGAGAAGAGAAGAGAAGAGAAGAGAAGAGAAGAGAAGAGAAGAGAAGAGAAGAGAAGAGAAGAGATGGGGAGGGGAGGGGAGGGGAGGGAAGGGAAGGGAAGGGAAGGGAAGATGGAAACATGGGCAGCTCTATAAAATGTTCTAAATACACAAAACATAACATTTATCCCTCCTGTCCAGGAATTTTGCAGTATCCTTCCCCTGGAGAGGGAAGGGAATGGAGATTTTGCAGTATCCTTCCCCTGGAGCGGGGAGGGAATGGAGATTTTGCAGTATCCTTCCTCTTGGAGCAGGGTGGGAATAGAGATTTTGTTTTTAGTTTTTTTGTTTTTTATTGGATTTATATACCGCTCTACTCCCGAAGGACTCAGGACGGTGAACAGCCACAGAATAAAACACATAAATACAAAATTTAAAATAGAATAAAAACCAATTAAATAATTTGGCTGAGACAAATTTGCAAAATCCTTCCCCTGCCATGCCCACCAAGCCACACCACGTCCACAGAACGGGTAGTAAAATAATTTGGATTTCACCACTGGTCTCCAGCAATTTTGAGAGAAGATGATAGCCCATGCTAAGTGGGTCACCAGAAGTGTGCTTACACACATATGCAAACACACAAAACACCCACCTACCAGTGGTGAAATCCAAATTTTTTTACTAATGGTACTGTGGGCGTGGCTTGGTGGGCGTGGTGTGGCTTGGTGGGCGTGGCAGGGGAAGGATATTGCAAAATCTCCATTCTGGGGCCAGCCAGAGATGGCATTTGCCGGTTCTCCAAACTACTCAAAATTTCCACTACAGGTTCTCCAGAACCTGTCAGAGCCTGCTGGATTTCACCCCTGCTGGAGACTTAACGTTAACATCCTGGCTTCCTGGCTCCATTGTGCCAACCTTGATTCGAAGGAGAGCACCCTTCTTTTCCAATGTCGGAAAGCCCACTTTTGCCAGTCGGGTCGGCTGCAAAAAAGGAAGGAAGGAAGGAAGGAAGGAAGGAAGGAAGGAAGGAAGGAAAGAAAAAAGAAGGAAGGAAGGAAGGAAGGAAGGAAAGAAAGAAAGAAAGAAAGAAAGAAAGAAAGAAAGAAAGAAAGAAAGAAAGAAAGAAAGAAAGAATCCTACCCTCATTTTTGAGGAAGGGCCTTTCTTCCTGCTCATTACCAGAAAGGCAGTTCGGGGCCCCGGCAGTTCGTTTGCAAATCTAATTTGCAGGCTGATTAGGAAGAGAGCATCAAATGACTTCAGAAAGGGGAATCAAAGCCTGGCCTGCTTCCTCAGCTAGGGAAGGGGGAAAAAAAAAAAAACACCACTTTTCTATAACACAGACCGAGTCTGGCAGTAAGAAGAGGGGGGTGGGAGAGAGAGGGGGGAGGGGGAACATTGTCAAATGTCAGCATCCTGATAGGCAAGAGATCAAAGCTGGCCGGTCGGCAACATAAGTTTATCGTCAGCCAAGCCAAACAATGAATGACTTTATCTCAATTGTGGGGTGAAAAAAACAGAGAGCAAAGTTCCAGAGGATTAGGTCTGAACTAGGAATTGTGGATATCTCTCCCTCCCTCTCTCTTTCTCCCTCCCTTCGCGCTCCCCCCTCTGTTTCTTTCTCCCTCCCTCCCTTATCTCTGTTTCTCCCTCCCTCTTTCTCCCGCACTCTCTTCCTCCCTCCCTCCCTCCCCTCCATCTCTCTTTCTCCCTCTCCCACTCTCCCTCCCTCTCTCTCTTTCTCTCTCCCTTCTCTCTCCTCCCTCTGTCTCTTTCTCCCTCCCTCCCTCCCTCTCCCTCCCTCATCTCTCTTTCTCCCTCCCTCTTTCTCCCCCACTATCTTCCTCCCTCCCTCCCTCTCTTTCTCCGTCCCTCTGTCTCTTTCTCCCTCCCTCCCTCTCCCTCCCTCTCTCTCTTTCTCTCTCCCTTCTCTCTCCTCCCTCTGTCTCTTTCTCCCTCCCTCCCTCTCCCTCCCTCATCTCTCTTTCTCCCTCCCTCTTTCTCCCCCACTATCTTCCTCCCTCCCTCCCTCTCTTTCTCCGTCCCTCTGTCTCTTTCTCCCTCCCTCCCTCTCCCTCCCTCATCTCTCTTTCTCCCTCCCTCTTTCTCCCCCACTATCTTCCTCCCTCCCTCCCTCTCTTTCTCCGTCCCTCTGTCTCTTTCTCCCTCCCTCCCTCTCCCTCCCTCATCTCTCTTTCTCCCTCCCTCTTTCTCCCCCACTATCTTCCTCCCTCCCTCTCTTTCTCCGTCCCTCTCTCTCCCTTTCTCCCTCTCCCTTTCTCCCTCTCCCCCTCTCCTCCTCTCTCTCCCTCCCTCCCTCTCCCCCTCTGTCTCTTTCTCCCTCCCTCTCCCTCCCTTCTCTTTCTTTCTCCCTCTCCCCCCCTTTCTCCCTCCCTCCTAGTATATATATTGGTTTTCTCTTTACATTCAATATGTGCCTCATGAACAACGTACTGTCTGAGTCCATTTGTTTACATAGTTAATACTTCTTAACTTCCTAATTTCTACCTCTGTTGCCCAACCATTGATAAAGCAAGTCCCAAGTTCTAAAATATTCTGTGTCTTCTCTTTTAGCTTCAGCGTTAGCCTGTCCATTTCTGCACGGCTCAATTTTTTTTTTTTTTAATGCTATCTTCTTCTGTAGGTGTCTCCTCGCTTTCCCAACATTGTGCAAATACAATTCTTCCCGCTGTTAAAAAAATGTAATATCAACTATACATTTGCTTTATCATATTTTTTTTTCTGGTATTATGACTAATTAAAAAATAATTCCGGGTTAAAATCTATAGGCTGCCTTAACATTTTTTTTCTCACCACATACGCATTTTCGCGCCCCCCTCCCCCATTATTTTATCTTATTTTTTTGCTTCCACAAATTTATGAAGGCGTGATCAACCGCCCTCCAAAGGAGAGTCAGAGAAGGAGAACAAGCCAGCAACCTCTGGCCTCCTTTTTGCTGAACTTCTGGACTCGCCAGCAAAGAAGCAAAGCTGGCTGGATTTGTTGCTGGGAAAATCCCCTCAAACAGGGGACTCTACCTCCGGTGGACAGCCAACGGTGGCAGAAGGATATTTGGGAGGAAAACACCGAAGGAAGATGCTGACACCTTCTCCAATTTTGTGACCTTGGATATTTCTCAACTTTAGCCCTTTCCGAGCAGGAGAAGGACTGCCATAAAACACTTGTTTGAACTATCCTCCTTTGCTCTGGTGGCCCCTGAGCTGTCAAAACATCAATGGGTCACAGTTCAAAGTTGTCTGGCTTGATTCACAACAACAACAGAAGCTGCAGCTCAATCCAAGGGGTGGGGGGAAACCACTTGACCCTTTCCGAGCTGTCATCTTAAGCAAGGCTTCACAGAAGGCCAAACTTCAGACCGGCCTCCGATAGAAGCTGAATTTCCCCAGTTTAAACTGTGTTCGCTGAATGACCGTGTTTTGTAAAATCACAAATCCCTCAGTTATCTTAATCAGCTGAGTTCCCAACAAGGTTTCCTTGCCTTGTAAACACCTTCACTTCCACAGGTGGTATTCAGCCGGTTCGGACCGGTTCACTCGAATCGGCAGCAGAAGTCACAGGTGGACCTGCCCATCTGCCCCAGCTCTATGCCATCTAATTTAGGCATTTTTTTTGAGGCCAGGCGCATATGCACATGTGCTCAGATTTTGTTGTGACCCAGGTCCAAGTAAGTGGTAGGAAAATCAGTCCGTGAAAAAACAAACAAACTTTATTCGAACGGCTGAGAATGACTCCATTTCCAGCGTCGTTCAACTAAATTAAAGCAAATTCCTCCCAACACAAATTCCTCAGTCCTATCGCAAACCTCGGTCCAATTAGGCAAACTGCCAAAGGCCTTTCTTGGCAAACCTTCAGAAGTCACAGATACAAAAATAAATGCAAGATGTAGATGAAGAAGAAGACGAAGCTACCAATGTTGTTTTCCGGCAATGCCCAAACGCCGTTGCTGGTCTGTTTTAAGCCTTATGGGAGAGGCCAATCATCTCTTGGTCCTACTCCTGAGTTGTCCTCTTTGCTTGAGCTGCTCTTGCCTTCTGGCAGCTCTTCACATGCGTGCATTAGGAACAGGCTCCTCCTGTTCCTCTGCCTCACTCCTATCAGTCTCCGGAGGCTCTGGAGTCCACACCTCACTCCCCGATGGCCCTGGCCCATCTCTGCCTCCGATGCAGAGCCCTTATCTGGGCCTTCCCCAGCCTCCAGGAGTGGCCCCTGTTCTTCCTCAGCCTCATCGCTGTCCGACTCCACTGCCAACTCCGCAGGCTGCTGGCGGACCACAACACATTTGCAAATCGGTAGGGAAAGTAAGTAAATGCCAGCCCTGTTCACTTCACAATGGCTATATTGATGAACTGTCAGTTCTGGAATCTCAGATCTACCCCCTACTCCTCCTAGCTATGTCAGGAACATTTGGGAGCAACTTTCAGGCAAAGCATGAGCTGTGATGTTTCGATTTGATAAGAACAGTTCCCTTCCTTGTTTTCTCCAAAGGATGCATTCATCCTGGCTGATTTTTCATAGAGAAGAAAAAAATTCCCTCGTGCCCTAATGATTTCATTGATGGAAACCACATCCTGGGTATTCGAAGAGAGGCCAGAATTATCGCCTTGGTTCCAAAAAAAACCCCGCCAGAATCATATGTAGAAGCTGGAAAAGGGAGGGAAAGAAGGAGACCTGATTCATTCCGAAAAGTTTTATTTGCTTGGCTGACGAGTGACAAGTTGTTCGGATTTCACCGAAAGAAACAAACAAGCCAAAAAAGAAAAGAAAAAGAAAGAAATAGGAAGCAGCAGGATATAATGCAAATCATCAGCCTTACAAAACCTGTTATAAAGTCCAGGTGCAGATTTAAGAAATCAAAACGGGAGGTGGCTGCAATCTAGGGCTTTCTTGGAAAGCATGCCCATCCAAGATAAGATAAACCGTGGGAAGCCAATCAAATATTCTGAGAAATAGTTCAGCTTGGCACCGCCACCAAACAGGACAGGTACAGACTTCAAAAGATAGTTAGGACTGCGGAGAAAAAAAAAACAATTGCAACCAGCCAACCTTGCATTGAGGACCTGTATACTGGTCAGAAAGAGGGCTGAGAAAATATCTACAGACCCCTCGCATCCTGGACGTAAACTCTTCCAACTTCACCCCTCGGGATACCACTACAGGGCATTGCATGCCAAAAGAACTAGACACAACTAGTTAGTTTCCCCACCCCCACCCCGCCATCCCTCTGCTAAACAACCTAACTGCCACAGCACTGTCTTATGTCTAAGGATATCAACCCATGTAGCTGTATAGCTGTATTGCTATTATCCTTCTCATCTTTCCTATTAATGTTATCTGATGAATTATCACTTCCTTGTTTGTATCTTACGATTTGGGATTTATCACTTTGTGGTTCGTATGTGCACTGAGAGCTTATGCATCGGAGACAAATTCCTTGTGTCCAATAACATTTGGCCAATGAAGAATTTGATTCTGTTCTGTTCTGTTCTTCTATTCTGTTCTGTTCTGTTCTGTTATTCTGTTCTGTTATTCTATTCTACTCTATTCTGTTCTGTTATTCTATTCTGTTCTGTTATTCTATTTTGTTCTGTTCTGTTCTATTCTATTCTGTTCTGTTCTGTAATTCTGTTCTGCTATTCTATTTTACTCTGTTCTGTTCTGTTCTGTTATTCTATTCTGTTCTGTTATTCTATTCTATTCTGTTATTCTATTCTATTCTATTTTATATATTCTGTTCTGTTCTGTTGTTCTGTTCTGTTCTGTTCTTCTATTTTATTCTGTTCTGTTCTGTTATTCTATTCTGTTCTGTTATTCTATTTTGTTCTGTTCTGTTCTATTCTATTCTGTTCTGTTCTGTTCTGTTATTCTATTCTGTTCTGTTATTCTATTCTATTCTGTTATTCTATTCTATTCTATTTTATATATTCTGTTCTGTTCTGTTGTTCTGTTCTGTTCTGTTCTTCTATTTTATTCTGTTCTGTTCTGTTATTCTATTCTGTTCTGTTATTCTATTTTGTTCTGTTCTGTTCTATTCTATTCTGTTCTGTTCTGTAATTCTGTTCTGCTATTCTATTTTACTCTGTTCTGTTCTGTTCTGTTATTCTATTCTGTTCTGTTATTCTATTCTATTCTGTTATTCTATTCTATTCTATTTTATATATTCTGTTCTGTTCTGTTGTTCTGTTCTGTTCTGTTCTGTTATTCTATTTTATTCTATTCTGTTCTGTTGTTCTGTTCTATTCTATTTCATATATTCTATTCTGTTCTGTGCTGTTGTTCTGTTCTGTTCTAAGTTTTTTTTTTTAACCCTGCCTTTATTATTTTAAAAATCACAAAACTATGTCTCGCTTACTGAATATTGGCCATGTCTTGCATTGGAATTCACAGGAGCCTGGAAATGTTAGAGGTAAAAGAAAACCACACCACCAAAGAATCATAGCATCATACAATCATACAATCATGGATGGAAACTGACCAAGGAGAGATTCAACCTGGAAATAAGGAGGAATATTCTGACAATGAGAACAATCAACCCATAAGTTGCCTTCAGAAGTTGTGGGAGCTTCATCCCTGGAGGCTTTCAAGAAGAGACTGGACTGCCATCTGTCAGAAATGGTGTAGGGTCTCCTGCTTGGCTGGGGGGTTGGACTAGATGACCTACAAGGTCCCTTCCAACTCTTTTAATCTGTAATTTATGAATAGTACCCTCCTCTTTAGCTTCAGCCAACCTGCAACTCAGGAGCGCCAGACATTTTAGGATAACCCACAATATTTTTTTTCCTTTCTGAGAAAGGAAGGAAGACCAGAGGTATTACATTTTATTCAGCGCAGAGCCCAGCTTTGAAGAAAAGGGTTGGGGAAAGGCAGAATTAGGGAGGGCCATTCTCCTCGCTAGCGAGATTTCTGGCAAAGGAAGAGTTCTAAGGCGCGCGGCTCCAGCTGGCATCAGATTAAAGTACATCTCTGCAGCTCCAGAGCAGTAAAAACAAAAAAACACACAAAAAAAACCTCACACCGTGGCACTGGCAGGAAATTCCAACCGATACAAGCCAGCGTAGGAGTCAGGATAGCTGCCCAGGCAACCAGGAGGTGTTGTTATTCAGAAAGAGGTTGGAGGAGAACGGACGGACTTCGGCATTTCCTTAGGAGAAAAGTTAAGTCAGATGACCAATGGAGGTGGCAGTTGGCATTGTCATCCATTTAGAGAGGGAAAAAAAACCACAACATACAGGCACACAGTCTATCCTGGGGCACTAAGTTTCTGCTTGGCAAGGGAGAAATGGACACACCCAACTAGGGGGTAACTGTTACCTTGATGTATTATATTTCAGGGGAAAAGGGGGCTCCCCATTGGAACATTTTTAAAGCACTTTTGTGCATTGCTTCTTTCTCTTTTTTTAAGAACGTACATTTCTGCATTATAATTGTTTTGATATTCTGTTTGTTTGTTTGTTTGTTTGTTTGGATCCTGAGATAGATGATAGAGAGAGGAAGAGAGGGGGGGAGAGACAGACAGACAGACAGACAAAAGAGATCTGATAGATGTGATATATATAGATATATAGATATATAAGATATAGATAGATGATAGAAAAAGATATATATATATATACATATATATATATATATATATATATATATATATATATATATAGGGATAGATAGATAGATAGATAGATAGATGACAGATAGAAAGGAAGAAAGGAGGAAAGAAAGGAAGAAAGGAGGAAAGAAAGAAAGAAAGAAAGAAAGAAAGAAAGAAAGAAAGAAAAAGAAAGATGATAGATAGATAGATAGATAGATGATAGATAGAAAGAAAGAAAGGAAGGAAGGAAGGAAGGAAGGAAGGAAGGAAGGAAGAAAGAAAGAAAGAAAGAAAGATAGATAGATAGATAGATAGATGAGGGAGACATTAGACATGCAAAACACACACAAGGATGGAGATGAAAGAGTAAAAAGGAGGAAGAGGGGAAAGAAAGATTTAATGGACAGTAAATAGATGGGGAGATGGAGATGGATATTGACTCACTTCTCATTCAGTTGCAATAATTGTTTTTTTTTTTATTGCTCCATTGATGTACATCTTTTGCATTTGGTTTCTGCTGAGATTTTGACCTCTCCCAAACCCTAGGATGCTAGGTGGACTTTGCTATGGTCTAGAAAAATCAGAAGAAAAAAATACACTGTGTTGTGTTCCTGTAACAAAAGTCAAGAGATAAGTCCGATCAAGGTGCCACGAAAAATCAGAGGTGGTATTCAGCCGGTTCGCTCGAACCGGTAGCAGAAATCGTGCTGCCCGGCACTATGCTATCCTATTTAGGCGGGTGCATGCATGGAAGGCGTGTGCACCAGGGGTGGGTTCCACTTACCTTTACTACCGGTTCGTAGTGGGATCGTGTGCGTGCTCGCTTTGCTCGCGCAGAAGCTTCTATACATGCGCAGATCACCAATGGTGACGTCGTGCCGGGTGGGTGGAGCTTCCCGCCGGTTTTACTACCAATTCTATAGAACTGGAACAACCCACCATTGGTGTGCACCAGCAAAGCACACACATGGAAGGCCAGGCACATGCGTGGATGCGCGCGCTCAGATTTGCGAACCGGTAGGAAAAGTAAACGAATACCACCAGTGCACGAGATGCCCACCTCTTAGAGCCAAGGCCAAAACTGAGCAGCTGACCTTTTGACAAATTAAGTTAGAAAGAAGATGAACAGGAGCGGCTAAGAAACTGGAAAGAAACAACTGAACTATGGAATCTGAGAGAGACACGTTTCCATCTGTAAAGGGAAGCCATCACTATCGAATTTTGGCCAAACCGTTACCGTAACTCGATCAAGCCGTCAAGCAGATGGCTGCCTGGGTTTTTGTTGGGTTTTTTTATGCCTTGGCAGCCACTCATCTTCTGTCAAATCTCTGCCAGGGCTCATGTACAGTTGCAAATTTCAACAACAAGAAGAAGAAGGAGAAGGGGAAAAAAAGTGGGGGGGAGGCCGGCAGCTGTTGTGGGCTGCTAAATACATTTGCAATAGGAAGGCTCCGAGGGATGTCTCTGTGTGTGTTTTTTTTATCTGTTTTTCATATGGACCACTTGTTGATGGAGTGCTGAGAATCACCACTCCGACCGGAGCTGCAGGGTAAAGTTCGAAAGTTCAGGCAAGGTAGGAAGTGTTCCTCCACCAGAGTCTCTGGAGGCAACCAAGTTCATCAGCCAGAAGGAAGGCGATTTATCTGTGGGGAAGGGAAAGGAAGTCACTTCTCCCCACCCCACCCCCTCACCCCATCAAATAGTTGGGAGGAACATGATGGAAACAGGCTTTAAAGGGGAGGGAGAGAGAGAGGAGGAGGAGGAGGAGAAGAAGAAGGAGGAGGAGGAGAAGTAGAAGAGGAAGAGGAGGAGGAGGAGGAGAAGAAGAAGAGGAGGAGAAGGAGGAGGAGGAGAGGAAGAAAGAGAGGGAGAGGAAGCAGAAGCAGAAGCAGAAGCAGAAGCAGAAGAAGCAGAAGCAGAAGGAGAAGGAGAAGAGGAAGAGGAGGAGAGGAGGAGGAGGAGAAGTAGAAGAGGAAGAGGAGGAGGAGGAGAAGAAGAAGAGGAGGAGGAGGAGGAGGAGGAGAAGAGGAAGAAAGAGAGGGAGAGGAAGCAGAAGCAGAAGAAGCAGAAGCAGAAGAAGCAAAAGCAGAAGCAGAAGCAGAAGAAGCAGAAGGAGGAGAAGGAGAAGGAATAATAGAAATAATGAAGAAGGTTTTATAATAGAAAACAGAAGGGGGAAAGGATTATTCTTCTCATATTGAAGGAGGAGGAGGAGGAGGAAGAGGAGGAGGAGGAGGAGAAGTAGAAGAGGAAGAGGAGGAGGAAGAGGAGAAGAAGAAGAGGAGGAGGAGGAGGAGGAGAGGAAGAAAGAGAGGGAGAGGAAGCAGAAGCAGAAGCAGAAGCAGAAGAAGCAGAAGCAGAAGGAGAAGGAGAAGAGGAAGAGGAGGAGAGGAGGAGGAGGAGAAGTAGGAGAAGAAAAGGAGGAGGAGGAGAGGAAGAAGGAGAGGGAGAGGGAGAGGAAGCAGAAGCAGAAGAAGCAGAAGAAGCAAAAGCAGAAGCAGAAGCAGAAGAAGCAGAAGCAGAAGCAGAAGGAGGAGAAGGAGAAGGAATAATAGAAATAATGAAGAAGGTTTTATAATAGAGAACAGAAGGGGGAAAGGATTATTCTTCTCATATTGAAGGAGGAGGAGGAGGAGGAAGAGGAGGAGGGGGAGGAGGAGGAGGAGATGGAAACTAAACAAAGAGAGAACCAACCTAGAACTAAGGAGTAATTTCCTGGCAGTGAGAACAATTAATCAGGGGAACTCCCTGCCTCCAGAAGCTTCTCATCCAAGAAGCTTCTTCAGCTCTGGACTGGATGGTGGGGAATGGAAGGGTTTATATTCCTTGCAGACAGCTGGTCAATGACCATCATCCACCATCCGGTCGGAGCTGAAGAAGCTTCTTGGATGTGAAACTAAAGGTCTTCAAAGAAAAACCAGAAAGTCCAGTTGCCTCTTGAAAAAAGCACCTTTGGGACAACCAGGACTTGGAATGACTGAGATTCTCCAAAGACATGTGTTCCTTTGCTCTTCAAAACACAATTTCTTTCCCCTCCTTCTCTCTCTCTTAGGCCCGCTTTCTCTCCACTTGGGCTCGGTTGGTGTGTAAAAACAGATACCATTAAACACAGGATCTAAACACAGAAGTAGACGATCATTTTCATATCTTAATTGAGTTCATCTGCAGGGCAATCTCATATAAAAGGCTAGAAACAATCCCCTCCCCCATCAAAGCGAACAGCCCTCTCCCACCCCTCCTTCCTCAAGTTCTCCTAACCTTGTTGCCGGTCTCTCTTTCTCTCTCTCTCTCTCTCTCTCTCTCTCTCTCTCTCTCTCTCTCTCTCTCTCTCTCTCTCTCTCACACACACACACACACACACACACACATATATATATACAAGCATGCACACACAGAGAGAGCTAAAACTCGGACATACATCCTGCACGCCCGTAGGTCTGTGCCATCGCTTCTGTCCCTTGCTCTCATAAAAAACGTGACACTTATATGGGGGGGGGGGTGTGAAAGGCTAACAGGGCCTCCCCAAATTTCATAAGAGAGAATGATACCTGTTATTAATTATAGAAGAAGGAGGAGGAGGAGGAGGAGGAGGAGGAGGAGGAGGAGAAGAAGAAGAAGAAGAAGAAGAGGAGGAGGAGGAGGAGGAGGAGGAGGAGGAGGAGGAAGAGGAGGAGGAGGAGGAGGAGGAGGAGGAAGAGGAAGAAGAAGAGGAAGAAGAAATAGAAATAATGGAAAAAGATTTTATAATAGACAACAGAAAGGGGAAAGGAGAATTCTTCTCATATTGAAGAAAGAGGAGGAGGAGGAGGAGAGGAGGAGGAGGAGGAGGAGGAGGAGGAGGAAGAAATGAAATAGAAATAATAGAAATAGAAATAATAGAAATAGAAATAACGGAGAAGGTTTTATAACAGAGAACAGAAAGGGGAAAGGAGAACATCCGCTGCACTTATTTGAGATAAGGTTATTACCTCTCCATTTTATTATGGAAGGATTGGGAAGAGGGAAGGGGTGACGGAAAAGGGATGAGGAAAAAACTGGAAATTTTCTTGTTGGGGTGGTTGAGGGATGCCAATGTTGGTTCTGCGAAGGGTTTCCGAAGTATCCACGGTATTCATATTTATGTGATCTCGTGCATAATCTTCCAACGTTCTTCCAATTTCTTGTGGTGCTCCTTGAAGAACCAACGTGTGTCCTTGGTGACAAGGAGACAGATCAGAGGAATCCTGTCCCCTGGTTGATCGGCTGTCTCCTGGGAAGACAATGTTCCTTCTGTGGTTCTGAGAAGAAACCCAAGATTGAAGGCCCTCTTTTGAGAAAGTTGAATGAAGATCCAGCTCGAAGGGCCAATTTACAGAGTCTAAAACACCAGGTCTTGATAAGGTCCTCTCTTTGAGTAGAAAGTCTGGAAGACTCTCTTTTAATGGCCCACCACCACCCCTCGCCTTTACGGTACAAGAAACTAGGGAGGGTTCCTTCTGAGATGTTTGCTGTGCCCTCCATTGCTCCTGGAGGCTAAGCTGCCTCTGATGTGACCTTCTCTAGTCTATCAACAGGTCCTCTTCCACCTCCTCGTATCCCTCAAGAACATTCTCACAGTCCATTATGGGGGAAACAACAGGAATGGCCCAATTCACATACAACAAGTTCCATCCTTTTGAACAGTCCACCTTAAATGCTCTTACAACTGCCAGAAGAACAAACTCTTGCATTCAATTTCATAGCAAGGAAAGAGTGAATCCCAAACATTTCATCCGTAAAGTATATTTCAGTCTCGCTCATACTCTCTTTCTCTCTCTCTCTTTCTCATTCTCTCTTTCTCTCTTCCTTCCTTCCTTTCTTTTTCTTTCTCCCTGTCTCTGTCTCTGTGTCTCTATCTGTCTCTTTTGCTCTTTCTTTCTCTCTCTCTTTCTCTCTCTTTCTCCCTGTCTCAGTTTCTGTCTCATTGTCTCTGTCTCTGTCTCTGCCTGCCTGCCTGTCTGTTCTCTTACTCTCTCTCTTTTACTCTCTCTTTCTCCCTCTTTCTCTCTTTCTCTTTCTTTCTCTTTCTTTCTCCCTGTCTCAGTTTCTGTCTTTTTATCTTTGTCTCTGTCTGTCTGTCTCACTCTCTCTCTCTTATTCTTTCTCTCTTTTACTCTCTCTTTCTTTCTCTTTCTCTTTCTCCATCTTTCTTTCTCTTTCTCCCTATTTCTTTCTCTCGCTTTCTCCCTGTATCAGTCTCTTTCTCCCTGTCTCAGTTTGTCTCATTGTCTCTGTCTCTGTTTCTCTCTCTCTCTCTCTTACTTTTTCTCTCTTTTACTCCCTCTTTCTTTCTCTTTCTCCCTGGATCAGACTCTGTCTCTGTCTCTCTCTTTCTCTCTCTCTCTATCCCTCCCCTCCCTCTCTTTTTCTCCTTCCGTGTGTGTGTGTGTGTGTGTGTGTGTGTGTGTGTGTTGCCTCTACATGTCTACATTGAGAGACGGGGCAGCAACTCAATCTTTGAAAAGTATTTCCCTGCCGTTGTCTTTCCCATTATTCAGTTTTATGAAAGGGAGTGGGGAAAAAGACCAAAAAACCAAGCCCCCCCCATTTTCTCCATATGTCAAAACACAAGCTTTGATTGCAGGCAAGTATGTGGTTGCGCATCTGTGTGTTTGAAGACCCCTTGATGAAGAAGAAGAAAACAATGCTGTGTAATCACTCGTTGAGCCATCTTGAGCAAATTGAGTTTGTCTAAAATCCACCCAAGCCTTTAAGACTTCGTGCAACGTGATGGTCTTGAAGTTGCCGCATACTTTGGCGGGCTCTGTGTGGAAGACGAGAACTTCTCTTTCAAAGGCCCGTTGATGTCCTGTGAGGGAGAACAACAGTTGTTATGATCCAGAAAACTCTGACTGAACCCAATTAATCAACGTGGACTTGATTTGAATCATGTGCTACGCTTGGTCACCTCTCTGATATTCTATCCTCATCCTTGCCTGGGCTAAACCTTGATTGATGTCAACTCCATGGCCCTATTCTTCTTTTTAAGTCTGTGGGATAGAACAACAATTCCTTACATCAAAAAGTTGGATTCTTGGCTCCAGGCGGATCATTTTCACAAGAAAGGGACCTGGGCGAGTCTAAAATTGCCAGGGTATTTATGAGGGCATGAGAAAAAATGTATCTTCCACTCCTCCGATTCTTTCCTAGGTTTTGCCCAAGGAACTCCATGTTGTGCGATGCTGTTTCCATCCAGGACAAGAAATGAAAAATAAAATAGACCAAACTATAGGAAGTCTCAGAAAGGGGCAAAAATTACATCGTTGTGTTTGTCTCTGTTTTTCTTGGGAGGAGGAAGGAAGGAAGGAAGGAAGGAAGGAAGGAAGGAAGGAAGGAAGGAAGGAAGGAAGGAAGGGGAAGAAAGGGAGGGAGGAAGGGAGGAAGGAGAAGGAAGGAAGGAGGGAGGGAGGGAGGAGGAAGAAAGGTAGGAAGGAGGAAGGAAGGAGGAAGGAGGGAGGGAGGAGGAAGGAGGAAGGAAGGAAGGAAGGAAGTAGGATGGAGGAAGGAAGGAGGAAGGAAGGGTGGAGGAGGAGGAGGAAGAGGAAGAGGAAGAGGAAGGAAGACCATACACATCTTTAATTCAGACTGATCTGATGCTGGAAAAAGATTGGGCAATTGCTCGCTTTGTTTGCGAAGAGAGGTTGCATTTACTGAGCTGGGGCACTACAAAATCCTGAATTTAATTCTGGGAGTGGTAAATGAACAAGAAATTTAAGAAACTGGGTAATGAACAGTGACCCAGTGGCAGTGATTCTCTTCCTTGGCAACTTTAACGTAGGTGACTTCAACTCCCAGAATCCCCCAGCCGGCCAGCCTGCTATTGTGATTAAAATTACAAAATCAGAAAGGTTAAGGGTATCCTAGACACCTAATCAAACCCTTGCTGAGTGCAGGATCCACGAATAATAAACCATTGTTATTATTTCAATTACTCTCCCAATGACATGTTCATCGGACGCTCAAGGGGTTTGTGAAAGTGAGACAATCCTTACAATTTGGGTGTGTGGGTGGGTGTGTTAGGTTTAAGTGGACCTTTTAGGGCAATTAAGGCTGCCAGTTTGAGTTTCTGGGGTTTCCTTCTGCTGGTGAGTTTAAAAGTTTACATATTTTACATTGTAAGCTACCCAGAGTCATTTAGGAGTGATTGGCGTATGTATCCTGTAAAATAAATAAATAAAGCGAATAAGACAGCCAGTAACCATTTTAAAAGATAGACACATTTTAGTTCTCTAAACTAGATTAAATTGAAAAGCTCTGGCAACCCAAGGAGAGGATGCCCCATTTCAACCCCACGCGGAGTTAAATCAAAAGAGGGAGGGTGGGACCCCCACTGTGGGAACAAGTTGAGAGAGAGTAAGAGGACAGGAGCATGGGGGGGAGGGAGGAGAGAGAGGGAGAACTATAAGAGGAGAAGAGAGGCATAAAGAAAAGCATACATGAATACATAACAGGGAGGGAGGGAGGGAGATGATAGGGAGAGAGAGAAGGAAGGAGGGAAAGAAAGAAAGAAAGAAAGAAAGAAAGAAAGAAAGAAAGAAAGAGAGGGAGGGAGGGAGGAAGTTGATGGGGAAGAGAGAAGGAAGGAAGGGAAATGAGGAGGAAAGGAAGGAAGATGATAGGGAGACAGAGAAGGGAGGAGGGAAAGAAAGAAGGAAAGGAAAGGAAGGAAGGGAGGAAGGAAGGAAGGAAGAGGGACAGAGGGAGGGATGCAGGAAAGAAGGAAGGAAGATGATGGGGAGAGACAAGGAAGGAAGGAAGGGAAATGGAAGAGGAAAGGAAGGAAGATGATAGGGAGAGAAAGGAAGGAAGAAAGGAAGAAAGGGAGGGAAGGAGAGCGGGAGGGATGAAGGGATGAAGGAAGGAAGGAAAAAAGATATATATAGAGAGAGGGAGAGGGAGGGAGGGGGGTTGCAGGAAGGAAAGAAGGAAAGAAAGAAAGAAAGAAAGAAAGAAAGAAGGGGGGGAAAGGGCAAGGGGAGGGAGGGAAAAAGGAAAGAAGAGTTATGAGAGTCAATTTTATTATAGAGTGACTTTTCTTACCAAAGGTTTTTTTGTCCTAATAGAAGGCAGCCTATAAATGCCAAGAGTTGCCAAGGCCTGATCCTCAGAATAACGGAATAACCATAAGAATGCATTGTCAGAGCAGCCTTTGAAACCAAACTAGAATGAAATCTGAAAATCTAAAACGTCCTGCAGGGGAACTCCAGTTAGTTAGCTAATATTTCAGAAAAAGTCCTATTTCTTAAGGCCGGGCCGGGCTGCATTCAGTTCAAGCCTTGCCTTTCATTCCGTTCCAGGACAGATTTAGTCACCAAGAGGTGAGGATGTGAGAAAAGTTTCTGTCTTTCCCCTTGATGGAATTCTTGGAGGCACAAAATGTCACACAGCTGCCAACATCTGGAAACTTCACACTGAGCCATCGCTGTTGCTTAACAGCTCGCAGTTTTTAAAGCAAGCCGCCTCTGTCATTTCTTTTTCTTTCTTTCTTTCTTTCTTCCTTCCTTCCTTCCTTTCTTTCCTTCCTTCCTTCTTTCCTTATCTTTCTTCTCTTCTCTTCCTTCCATCCTTCCTTCCTTCAACCCTCCCTCCCTCTCTCCTTCCCTCTCTCTCTCTTTCCTTCTCTTTTTTCTTCCTTCCTTCCTTCCTTTCCTTCCTTCCTTCCTTCTTTCTTTCTTTATCTTTCTTCTCTTCTCTTCCTTCTGTCCTTCCTTCCTTCAACTCTCCCTCCCTCTCTCCCTCCCTCTCTTTCTCTCTTTCCCTTTCTTTCTTTCTTTCTTTCTTTCTTTCTTTCTTTCTTTCTTTCTTTCTTTCTTTCTTTCTTTCTTTCTTCCCTTACAGTGACTAAAGAGCCTGCTAAACTTATAGCCAGGGATAGCCTGCTGGGAGTTCGCAGGAGTTTGGGAGAACCTCTAGCTAAGATTCTGTGCAGTTAGGAGAACCCCCAAATCCCTCTTCTGGCTGGCCCTGCCCACCCCACCCCTCCCCTCCCAGGAGTCCCCACGTGGCCCGTTTTGGATGCAGGTAAGTGCCGGGTGCACACGGAGCTCGGGGAGGGCAAAAAACGGCCCCGTTTCCGGCCTCCAGAGGGCCTCCAGAGGCTAGGGAGGCAGTTTTCACCCTCCCAGAGGCTAGAGGAAAGCCTCCAGAGTCCGGGGAGGGCAAAAATGTCCCTCCGCCATGGTACAGGAGGCCAACTAGGCCACACCCACCATGGCCACGCCCACCCAGCAACTGGGCAGAGAACTTCTTGATAAAATTTTTGAAGCCCACTCTTGCTTATAGCCTGACTCACTTTATCTCCATCGTCATAAACAGCCATCTCAGTTGGTACTCGATCCATCTGGTGGCAGCGAGTTCCCCGGCTCAAAGCTCTGATTTTGGCCAGAGAACAAGACAATGCTAGCACTTGACTTAATTCTTTTGCTGAGCTCGAGGCTGTAACAATAAGCTTTTTCTCTTCTTCCATCAAAGGCTGTTGTTGCTTTGATGTGTGCGGCCAGCGCAGATGCAAAAACCCCAGAGCCTGCCTTGGTAAGACCCCATACTTGGAATATTTGCATCCAGTTTTGGTTGCCACAATATAAAAAAGATGTTGGGACTGAAGAAAGAAGACAGAGAAGAGCGACAAAGATGATTACGAGCAGTGGTGGGGCTTCTGCTGGTTCAGACCGGTTCGGGTGAATGGGTAGTTGCGACTTGCGGGTTTGGGGTGGGCCCGCCTGCCCGCCCAGCTGCCCCGGCTCTATGCCATCCTATTTAGCCATGTTTTTTTAAGCCGTGCGCATGCATGGAAGGCCATGTGCATGAATGAGCAAAGCGAGAGTGCGCCCACTCACATTTTCGGTACTGGGTGAACCCGTTGTTAATTTATGTGCCACCCACCTCTGATTATAGGACTGAGGCTAAAACCATTTGAAGAATGGTCGCAGGAACTGGGTATGTCTAGTTTAATGAAAAGACGGACTAGGGGAGACATGATAGCATCTTCCAATATCTCAGGGGCTGCCCCAAAGAAGAGGGAGTCAAGCTATTCTCCAAAGTACCTGAGGGTAGGACAAGAAGCAATGGGTGGAAACTAATCAAGGAGAGAAGCAACCTAGAACTAAGGAGGAATTTCCTGACAGTGAGAATAATTAACCAATGGAACGACTTGCCTCCAGAAGTTGTAGCTGCTCCATCACTGGAGGTTTTCAATAAGAGATTGGACAGCTATTTGTCTGACGTGGTATAGGATTTCCTGCTTGAACAGGGGGTTGGAGTAGAAGACCTCGAAGGTCCCTTCCAACTGTGTTATTCTATTATGTGTAGGAGATGACCAGGTTGAGCCCAAGGGAAGGCCAAGAATGACATCGGCTTGGAGTTCCCTGGTGTCCACAAGAGATCTAAGTCCAGCTCTCCTTGAATTCCATTGACTCTTGTCTAACGCAATTTGCTTTGATTGTTAGTAGTTCAGATTCTTGCATAGTGGTAGCATGGAATAAACTGTACTTATTTGAACAACCCTGGTTCCTGATTTCTTGTGCCTGATGTCATGCTCCTGGGATGTGGATCCTTCCATTCCATTCCTTCCTTCCTTCCATCCATCCATCCATCCATCCACCCACCCACCCATCCATCCATCCATCCATCTATCCATCTATCCATCTATCTATCCATCCATCCATCCATCCATCTATCCATCCATCCATCCATCCATCCATCCATCCATCCATCTATCCATCCATCCATCCATCCATGCATCCATCCATCCATCCATCCATCCATCCATCCATGCATCCATCCATCCATCCATCCATCCATCCATCCATCTATCCATTCACCCACCCATCCACCCATCCACCCACCCACCCACCCATCCATCCATCTATCCATCCATCCATCCATCCATCCATCCATCGATCTATCCATTACATTCCACAAAGTCTTCCTTAGCCTGGTATTCTAGAAAAGTGAGCTTTCTGTAAATTTTTTCTGCCTTCTGGTGGATGTCCAGGTTTTTGCAGCCCACACCTGGAAGCTTCCAGCCCTGAATCGATTCCACAAGGATTTTCAAAAATGGAAGAGTGGTGGGTTAACCAATTAACAAAGAGCAATTGATCCATGATGGATCTGCTTGCCTTCAGAAGTTGTGGTTGCTCCATCACCAGAGGTTTTTTTCAGAAGAGATTGGACAGCGAAATGGCCCAGGGTCTCCTGCCGGAGCCAGAGGTTGGACTAGAAGACCCTTCAAGGTCTCTCTTCTCTTATTCTTGTTATGTTCCTGTGAACTTTTGCCTCATTCTTCACGGCCAGGCTGAGAGTGAGGGTCCTCCTTCCTCCTCCCACTCCCCCCGTGGCAAATCAAATAAATGTCCTCGGAAATCAGTCTCATTTATTTCATAGAACAGCCTTTCAGATGCAAACGTGATGCATTGACTGGAATCCCGAGAGGCATCGACTGCCTCAGTGCTCTATCCGTAAAAATGCAGCAGCCAGAAGCTGATGCCCCCCCCCCCGCCGCCCCCGGTCAGCTTTCAAAATGAAATTTACAAGTGTCCCAAGGACATTGTGGGGAAAGGCCAAGGGCGACGAGAAAGCAGAGGTGGACAAGAGAGGGGGGAAGGGTTCACAGCAATTCAATCAGAGACTGGCCTTAGCTTTAGATGAGGCTGGGGGGGAGAGAAAGGGGAGGGTTAGGGTCTCCCCCGTTGACCGCTCTTCAGATTAAATAGATGGAAGTCGTATTGGCATGGAGGCATGGAAGGAGAACATCCTTGCCAGGGAATGCCAGGGAAAAGAAGTTGTCAGAGCTGGACGATTGGGGCAGATGGGGAGCCGAAGAGGGAACTGGGTAGGAGGTGATAAGAGAAGGTCTAGGAAAAGATGGAAAAGGGGCAGAATTTAATGGAAGACTCCTTTTTGGGGGGCATTTTGTAATGGGAGGAGCTGTCTGAATTAAAATGGAGGATGCCGGAAAGCGGGGGGCGGGGGGGATGGAGAAAGACCAAAGAGAAATATGAAAGCAGGAAAATAATGGGAGGGAGGGAGGGAGGGAGGGAGGGAGGAAAGAGAGGGAAGGAGAGGGAGGGATGGAGGGAGAGGAAAAGAAGGAAGGAAGGAAGGAAGGAAAGAAAGAGAGAAAAAGAAAGAAAGAAAGAAAGAAAGAAAGAAAGAAAGAAAGAAAGAAAGAAAGAAAGAAGGGAAGAAAAGAGGGAAGGAGGGAAGGAGAGAAGGAATTCTAATTTTTATTTCTTGTTAACTTGAATGAGACTCCAAAGCAAGACACACAGAATTTCAGTCTGAATATAGACTTTCACATGGACCTGTGATTTTTTTGGCAATTACCAGCTGAAAACAAGCCAGCTGAATTGGGAGGGAATGGGGATTTTACAGTAAAAAGTTTTGAATCCCATCACTGCAAAGAACCGTCGCATCCTAAATAAGAACAGAGAGAAATCGGTCACGTTTAAAATAATTCATTTTGGTAATCTTCATTTCTTCTCTGAGGTTGACCCTGATGTGGTCGAGATATTTCCTGCAGAAGACGGAGGTGTCACTATCTTCCAAGAAACTCTCATTCCAAACAAGGTCAATGTGTCCCTTTTAGGAAGAATAATTAAAAAGATAGCATCACCCACACCTTCCAAAATAAACTGATAAAAATCCGGTACTCATAGCACATTGAGTTGCGAAGTGCGTAGTAGTATTTAAATCTATCTTTCTCAACCTAAATTGGGTGGACTTCAATTCTCAGAATCTCACCAACTTTAAAGAGGTCGAGATTGTGAAACATGGATTTAAAAGTATATGGTTGACCAGTCAGCATTCAGTATGGAAGCAATTCATGTCCCCACCTAAAATAGCATTGAAATTTCTAGGTACAAAAAGTATATATTCAGAAGGCTATTATCTAGAGTCTGGGCAGGGGTGAAATGCTCCTGGGTTGGACCGGTTCGTCTGAACTGGTAGCGATGGTGGCCGGTGGTTCAGAGAACCGGTAGCGATGGCGGTGCGAGGCCAGTCGTCGTTACTTCCTGATTTTAACCAAGAAGTAATCTGTTTTTTACCCTCTGCACATGCTCAGAAGGGTTTGCACATGTGCAGAGGGTCCACGCACGCATGTGACATGCGTGTGCACTTCCAAACTGGGTGGGAAGGTAAGTAGATTTCACCCCTGGACTGAGGGCAAAAGAAGAAGGGGATAACAGAGAACAAGGTGGTTGGATGGAGTCAATGAAGCATTTGGCATGAGTTTAAATGGACTCCGGGGCAAGGGTGAAATCCAGCAGGTTCTGACAGGTTCTGGAGAACCGGTAGCGGAAATTTTGACAAGTTCAGAGAAACGGCAGCGGAAATTTTGAGTAGTTCGGAGAACCGGCAAATACCACCTCTGGCTGGCCCCAGAGTGGGGTGGGAATGGAGATTTTGCAATATCCTACCCCCAGGAGTGGGGAGGGAATGGAGATTTTGCAGTATCCTTCCCCCAGGAGTGGGGAGGGAATGAGGATTTTATTTATTTATTTATTAGTTTGATTTATATGCCGCCCTTCTCTGGAGACTCAGGGCGACTTACAATGCTTTTAAGCAATTAACCAGGAGTGGGGAGGGAATGGAGATTTTGCAGTATCCTTCCCCTGCCACACCCACCAAGCCATGCTCACAGAACCCGTAGTAAAAAAATTTGGATTTCACCACTGCTCCGGGGGATGGTAGAGGACAAGAAGGCCTGTTGTCCATGGGGGTCGCGATGGGTCAGACACGACTTCGCAACTAACAACAACATTCAGTCCAGTTGCATGGAGGTAGAGACGGTGGCGAGATGGCTGATGGGAATGCAGGGTTGCTAAGGACCTTGAAAGGAATTCTCTTTGACGGTGCAGGACAAGAACGGGCACATAGGTTGCCCTTTCAAGTGAAAAATTTGGACTGGCTCCTGTTGAAAAGATGCCACGCATAGTGACACACACCTTCCAAAATGAGGAGGCCTTCTGCCAAACCCCACCCTCCACCCCCACCGCCAAAATTTCACACTCAAAAGAGAAGGATTGGGTTTCCCAATTTCATACTTGACCTACCGAAACAAAAACAAAAAAACCACAAGGCGTGAAAATCCACCTGTTCGGGCAGAGAACCAGCAAGGAAAAGAGACTGTGGAGGGTGGAAATTATGTTTGCAGGTGAATTTAGGGGTGACTCCATTTCTCAGAAGTCCTCGGGCTTAACCAGTGGTGGGATTCAGCCGGTTCGGGCCGGTTCAGGTGAACCAGTCGTTAAATTGCTGGTTGGCCCCACACCGCCCCTTCCAGGAGTCCTCATGTGCCCCATTGTGGCTCCCAGGTAAGTGCAGGGAGGCCTACTAGGCCCAAAATGGAGCACCGGGCGTTGCAGCTCGCCCCACCCCTGCAGCCCATTTTCACTCCCAAGAGGCTTCAGGGCGCTTGGCCTTATTTTTGGGGTGGTATTATTTTGGGGCATGTGGAGCACGACGGGGCTCCTCCTGCCGTCTTGCCTGATTTCCAGTTCTGTCTCCCTAACTCTAACCAGAGGAAATGGTGAGGACCGGCTGCCCATGCGTTTAATATTTTTGGGGAGGGCGTTTTTTTAGCGCATGCGCTTAAAAGCCCAATTGGGCTTATTATCTGGGGAGGTCTTATTTTTGGGAAAACATGGCAGAACTATATTGCTCTGACCTAGGCTTCCTGAGTCAGTAAAACACACGAGTAGTCCCAAAAACCTCTTTTATTGCAATAGCTGTGAATTCTGTTCATTCACAGATGAGTCCCAAATAGTTGTAAAGAGTCCTTCGGGATAATCACCCACCTTGATCTCCCTTGACACGCTGTCAAAGACCTCATTGGCAAAGCCACGCGGAGTCCAGAATCAAACAGAGCTTCAGACTTTAAAATGAACCGAATTAACAACGTTGCTTCCTGCAAAGGCCCACGTGCCTTTGCTCCTCTTTTAAGTCTTAGGGGAGGGGCCAATCATCTCCAAGCCTTACTCCCAAGTCGTCCCTTTTGTTTTAACTGTTCTTGCCTTCTGGCAGCTCTGCGCATGCAGGCACTGGGAGCAGGCTTCCTCTGTTCCTCTGCCTCGCTGAGGTCCGACTCTGGAGGCTCCAGAGGCAGCATGTACCTCCCAGATGGTCCTTTCTCTGCCTCCAACGCAGAACCCTTGTTTGAGCCTTCCCCAGACTCCAAGACTGGCCCATCGTCCTCCCCAGCCTCCTCACTGTCCAACTCTGCTGCCAGCTCCGCAGGCCTCTGGCGGATCACAACATATATAAACTTTTTGGGAGGTTTACAGGCTATCAAAAAATGATGGACGGGTGTTGTGGCCCCGCCCTCTGAGCCTGTCCCATCGGAGGAAGAAAGCTCCGAGCATGAGGAAGAGGAGTCAGCCAGGCCTCCCTCTCCAGGCCCCTCCCCTCTGGCACTGTCTCAGGTGCCGGCCGAGGGAAAGGAGATTAGCAGGGAGACAGGTGGCTCGGATGAGAGCGAGGGAGAGACATCATTCCTGGACGCACGCCTCCGAAGGCGTGATAAACGATTGCAGCAGCTCAGGAGGCGTGCTAGGGATTAGAACTGAGTCACTGGACCACACCCCAGAGACTATATAATAGAGGGTGGTGGCCAGCGATCCCTGTGACGAACAAAAGTAAACCTTGGATAGTTACTAAAGTCTCGTCCGGAAACTGCTGAGAGAAATATTATTCTGATTGGACTTTTGTACGCTAAGTATCTTATCTTTCTGTTTTGTGGAAATAAATGAACTTGGCAGATGGTGTGTAAATCGCTGCCAAGTTGGAGATAAAGACCTGGGTGTGTGCCAAAGTGTTTCCTTAACCCTCGGCTGGCTGTGTTTGTGTGTGTGTGTGGACGGGGACAGATCAGACAGTGATGGTTTTCCATGAAACGGAGATGCGTTTTGCATTAAGAATAATTACAGTATTGTTCTTAAAATGCAACGGGCAGTATGTTCCGAAGATACAATCAACCTGGGCTCCCGAGAGCATGAATGAGAACGGCATGTCATAAATAAATATCTTTTTTAAAAAAAAAAATAGAATAACAGCTCCATCTGAAAATGGTTTGCACATTACTATACACCGACAGCATTCCTAACCATCTGGAAATTAATAGCTTACAGAAATAGAATTGGCAAAATCGGAGGCTTCCTCCACGGACGAAGAGATCCCTTTGCTTCGCTTGATCACGGAATCCGATCTTAGCTCATTTTACTCTTTGGAGGAACATTTTCGATTCTTTGGTGGATCGCAGAGTAGACTAGAGTAACCGTTAAGGTGGTTCTAGCAAGCAAACAGAATGCAGAGAATTTTTAGAAATAGTTTAGAAATTCACGAAATTTAGAGAATCTATATATATATATATATAAAGGCGAAAACCACTCAGGCTGTAATCACAAAATCTCCAGGACCATAAGGCCTACAAACTTGAAATTTGCCACGTATGTTCCTCTTAGCTTCTAGATGCTCACTAAGAAAGGATTTTTCAAAATGACTATCAGAGCATTAGTATTTCTTATATTATTATTATTATTATTATTATTATTATTATTATTAACACACTCTGATGCTAAGGAGTTCTACTCCCGCTCCCCACCTCAAAAGAAATCTGTTCCAAATGCAAAACGCAAGCAAAGGAGAGGAGTTTCCCTTTCAGTTTTACTTTCACAGCAGCAAGTACTTTTATTGCAGAACAGTTGAGCTAAGCAATGCCCAGCCTCCTTCCTGTCTCCTTCTTGCTCACACAGCAAATACTGTTTGAGTTTCCAAACACCCCTCACCACTGACAGGATGCTAGCCAGATAAATACCGATGGATGCTGCAGGCTGGGACATTCTACTCCCTCTCCCCCTCTGTTCCAACTGCCAGTTGCATTATATTAACACACTCTGATGCTATGGAGTTACACATTCTACATTAAGTTTCAGGCTGCAAGTGTCAATTTATCAAGCCCGAGCACATAGTTTTGTAGCAATGCACAGGTCATCCAGCTAATAACAGAATAACAGAGTTGGGAGGGATCTTGGAGGTCCTCTAGTCCAACCTCCTGCTTAGGCTAGAAACCCTACACCACTTCAGACCAATGGTTATCCAACATCTTCTTAAAAACTTCCGCAGCATTCACAAATTCTGGAGGCAAGTTGTTCCACTGATTAATTCCACTGACATTGAAGGGTGGAAATATGCAAAAAGTCATAATATCCTGTTTAGGTTGGGAATTAGACAATTGTGTTGACAAGGAATGTAGAGGAGATTGAAGGACCGTTTCTGGAGTTTTGACATGGAGAATCGACCTAGGCATTCTGAATGGGTCTTCTAGGACAGGGGTCAGCAACCCGCGGCTCTGGAGCCACATGTGGCTGTTTCACCCCTCTGCTGCGGCTCCCTGTCACTCAAAATATGTGTGACAACCACCAGTGTGCAACACCTGCCAACATGCGATTTATTGAGCCCTTCAACTCCCGGTATGCCAAGCATGGATAAACCCAAGAAAATAAAAGTTTCAGAAGAAAACAGAACGTTTAATTCAACTACATATGCTAGTTTTGTGGCCGCTCCAGAAATAGTCAGGCACGGGAAGGGTTTTGTGACTCCTGGTGTTTTCTTTTCTGTGGGAAACGGGTCCAAATGGCTCTTTGTGTGTTTAAGGTTGCAGACCCCTGTTCTAGGACAACTCGCCGTGGCTGTCTCACCTTGCCCAACTCACCGCAGGAGAGCTCACCATGGGAGAACTCACAAGAGCCTTGGTAGTATAGTGGTCTAAGGCACCCTGTTATTAAGCTGGTTATTAAGACCAGCTGCCTGCAATTACTGCAGGTTCGAATCTCGCCAAGGCTCAAGGTTGACTCAGCCTTCCATCCTTTCTATGGTAGGTAAATTGAGGACCCAGTTTGTGGGGGCAATAAGCTGACTTTGTATAAATATACAAAAGGATGAAGGCTATTGCTTGACGCATTGTAAGCCGCCCTGAGTCTCCAGAGAAGGGCGGCATATAAATCAAATTTAAAAAATAAATGGGACAATTCAAAAACAGGATAAATCAAGAGAGGGACAAATGAATTGCAATGGGCCTTGTCTTGCTTTGGGTTTGAACCTTCTCAAGTTAGAAGCCCTCGAGTTGAGCTACTTTGTCCCTCTTTTGAGTTACCCTGCATTTAATTGTCGTGTGGCGGGGTGGCCACGGCAAGTCGGCCGTGGCAAGACAGCTGGGCCGGGGGGGCGGGGTAAATGGGTCAAGTCAAGCCAGCTGCAATGAGTTGTCCTGTTGTGTTCTGAATTTGAGGAGGAAGAGTGTGGGGTCCTTTGCGCTCTCTGAGCTTGGTGGTTTTGTGGCAGATGTTTTATTATCAACCTAGGGAACGATGGAGGGCAAAAGAAGAAGAAGGGGACGGCAGAGAACGAGGTGGCCGGATGGAGTCCCTGAAGCAGTCGGCGTGAGCTTCAGCGGACTCCAGAGGATGGTAGAGGACAGGAAGGCCTGGAGGAACGTTGTCCATGGGGGTCGCGATGGGTCGGGCACGACTTCGCAACTCACAACAACATCGATATGGGAATTTCATGAGATGATTGAATGTAATCATGTAACGTTCAATCTGATCAGTTTGGTTTGTCCTGGAATGTATGGCGCCCAGCAGGGATGAAATTTTTCCCTACCAGTTCTGTGGGCGTGGCTTGGTGGACGCGGCAGGGGAAGGATATTGCAAAATCTCCATTCCCTCCCCACTCCTGGGGCCAGCCAGAGGTGGAATTTGCCGGTTCTCCGAACTGCTCAAAATTTCCACTACCGGTTCTCCAGAACCTGTTAGAACCTGCTGGATTTTCACCCCTGGCGTCCAGGTGCCACACCTGTTCCCCCATTGATTTGACATTTTTATTAAAAACAAAAAAAAAAAACAAAAAAAATAACTTTAAATAAATAAATAAAAAGAAACACAGCTGGTGTGTGTAGTGAGAATGGGAACGGAGAATAACCATGGCTCAGTTAAACAGCGGTTTAAACAAGATCCCCCCCCCCCCCCCCCGGAGAAAGTCTATATGGAATCCACTCCAGGGATGAATCTGCAGCAGTCAAAATCCCTGTCTCTCATTCCATCAGCTCTTGCCTTGTGCATTTTCTCTTGAGTCTCTCCTGGGTCTAAAAGACTGGGAAAAAATTGCGGGATCTTTTTCAGGCATGAGCTGGAGAGCCCCAGGCTCCGAAAAACCAAAGTGGAGGCCAGATAGGCGCGTTGCTACAAGCTGGAGAGGGGGTGCGTAGCGGGCCCTTAGGGATGAGGAGAATCCATTCATCTCTTCCTTCCTTCCCCCCCCTCATGAAAAAGGTGATTTTCCTAGCCCGAATTCCTGGGGCATCTGGATAACATCTGTCAACAAGGGTGGAGAAGAGAGGCAGGGAAGCCAGGCCCTCCCCCCTCCCCCCGCCGCCTTTCCTTCCCCCCACCAAGTGGCAGACTCATTGAGGTTGGCTTGAGGGCCCAGTGGCTGCCAGTTCAGGAGATCTTCCAGCCTCAGGTGTCCTTGTGCTACTAAGGACAGGAGTTGATGGGAAGGTGGAACTCTAGCTTTCCGAGGAGACGCAAGGGGCACAAGTGAGGGTCAAAAGAAAAAAAAAACTGGAGTTGGGAACCAGAGGAGAGGGAGGGAGAGAGAGAGAGAGAGAGAGAGAGAGAGAGAGAGAGCAGGAGAGAGGGAGACAGACAGACAGACAGCAGCAAGGGGCATCAGTGAGAGTCAAAAGAAAAAAACTGGAGTTGGGAACTGGAGGAGAGGGAAGAGGAGAGAGAGAGAGACAGAGAGAGAGAGAGAGAGAGAGACAGACAGACAGACAGACAGACAGACAACAGCAAGGGGCATCAGTGAGAGTCAAAAGAAAAAAACTGGAGTTGGGAACTGGAGGAGAAAGAGAGAGAGAGAGAAGAAGGAGAGAGGAGACAGAGGGGGGAGAAGGAGAGAGGGAGAGAGAAGAAAGTGAGGGAGAGAGAAGAAAAAGGAAGAAAGGAGAAAGGAGAAGAGAGAGAGGAGAGAGAGAGGAGAAAGGAGAGAGAGAGGTGAGAGAGAAGAGAGAGAAGAGAGAGAGAAGAGAGAGAGAGAGAGAAATGAGAGAGAAAGAGAAGAAAAAGAAAGAGAAGAAAGGAGAAGAGAGAGAGAGAGAGACATGCATATCTGCTGGATCTCTACTTGCCCAGAGGGTCTTTCCAAGTTAACCTGCTCCTTTCACCTAGACTGCCTGTCTCCACTGGTCATTTCGGAAGGCCCTAGAAGGGCTTTGCAGTCTCACCTGGAGGGCACAGGTGAGGCATTCCAGCCTCCCAACAAAAATGGCTCTCCTGCCCTGCCACTAGAACCCTCCCTTTTAAGGAAAGCTTCCTGTGGATTATGGGGTTTCTAAGAAAGTCCACCCCTTGTTAACCCTAAACAAATGACTTTCCTCCTTAAGCTCCTTCTTGTTGTTTTAAAAAAATCCACTGCAGTAGGCTTGCTCTCACTCTCTTTCTTTCTTCCCTCACTCCCTCGCTCCTTTTTTTCTTAATCCTTCTTTTTCTTGAGCTATCCATCTGTCCTTACTTACTTCTTTCCTTCCTCCCACTTTCCCTCTGTTCTTTTTCTTGAGCCTTCATTCCTTCCTTCATTCCTTTATTCCTTCCTTTCCTTCCTTTCTTCTTTCTTCTTGATCTTTCCTTCCTACTTCTTGTTCCTTCCTTCTTTCTTTTTCTTGATCCTTCCTTCCTTTCTTGATCCTTCCTTCCTTCCTTTTCTTTCTTTCCTTCCTTCTTCTTGATCTTTCCTTCCCTCTTTTTTGATCCTTCCTTCCTTCCTTCTTTCCTTCCTTCCTTCTTCTTGATCTTTCCTTCCTTCTTCTTGTTCCTTCCTTCCTTCTTTCTTTTTCTTTATCCTTCCTTCTTTCTTTTTCTTTATCCTTCCTTCCTTCTTTTTTGATCCTTCCTTCCTTTTCTTGATCCTTCCTTCCTTAATCACTCCCTCCTTTTTTTGATCTTTCCTTCCTTCCTTCTTCTTGATCTTTCCTTCCTTCTTCTTGTTTCTTCTTTCTTCCTTTTTCTTGATCCTTCCTTCTTTTTTATCCTTTTTTCCTTCTTCCTTCCTTCCTTTCTTTCCTTCCTTCTTCTTGATCTTTCCTTCCTTCTTCTTCCTTCTTCCCTTCTTTTTCTTGATCCTTCCTTCCTTCTTTTTTGAGCCTTCATTCCTTTTCTTGATCCTATCTTCCTTAATCACTCCCTCCTTTTTCTTGACCCTTCCTTCTTCCCTTCCTTTCTTCCTTCCTTCCTTCCTTCTTCTCATCAAAGTAGACAAATTGGCTGAACTATGGAAGGTACCATTCCTGGCCATTCCATACATACATCATATTCATATGATGGGAGGTGTTCTTTGTCCTGAATTAAAGGAACGGTGTGGTTCTGGAGATCTACCAGATCTGGGCTGCAGAAGTCCAAGTAGATGCTAGATGGCAGCCAAAAGATACCGATTTTTTGCCCCCAGATCTGGGATCCAGTACTATCACACCTCAATCCACAAAGACAAGGATGTTCACCTTGCAGGTAAAAAGTGCTGTGGAAGATGTTCTGCTAAAGTGGGAATAGATGTCTTCTTGGGCTTCTTATTTTATTTCCTTCTTTAATCTCATGCTAGCCTCTCATCGTTCTTCTCCATCGTCCTACTCAAGGCGGCTTCTCAGTTGGCCGCCATTAGCATTAGCCAGATGGGTCAACCATGAGAGATGATGGGAATTTCAACCCAAGCAGCTTGGAAGATCCAGGTATTTCCATATTTTGGCATCTCTCTATCTTCTTATCCATTTATACGTTCTCTCAGCTGAGAAGGCCAAAGGGAAGCTGAGGAGTCTCATCCAAGGTCCTTGGAAATCCTCTATCAGCAAATCCTGCTAAGGAGTCTTTCCATCTCAACAGGATGGAAGGTTCTGGAAATGAGCTTCTATGGTGAAGGGGGGAGGGGCTGTCATCTCCAGAATTGGAGCATGCCAGCCAGCAGGCATGGCCTTTCCAGAGTCAATCCATTCCATTCCCTTTCACACACAGCGTTTTCTCTTCACTTTGATCCAAACACCGCTCTCCTCCATCCCCCCTCCCTTCCTCTTCCTCTCTTCCTCCTTCCTCTCTTCTAAGCCTTCCTTCCTCTTCCTCTTTTTCCTCTTTCCTACTCCCTACCTCCATCAGTCTCTCCTTCCTTCCCTCCCTCCCTCTTTGTCCTTCCTCCCTTCTCAACCTCTCTTCCTCTTCCTCTTTTTCCTTCCTATTTCCTACATCCATCAGTCTCTCCTTCCTTCCCTCCCTCTCTTCATCCCCCTCTTCCTTCTCCTTCTCCTTCCTCCTACTCCCTACCTCCATCAGTTTCTCCTTCTTTGCTTCCTTCCTTCCTTCCCTCTCTTCCCCCCCTCTTCCTTCTCCTTCTCCTTCCTCCTACTCCCTACCTCCATCAGTTTCTCCTTCTTTGCTTCCTTCCTTCCCTCCCTCTCTTCCTCCCCCTCTTCCTTCTCCTTCCTCCTACTCCCTACCTCCATCAGTCTCTCCTTCTTTGCTTCCTTCCTTCCTTCCCTCCCTCCCTCCTTGTCTTTCTTCCCTTATCAACCTTCCTTCCTCTTCCTTCTCCTTCTCCTCCTTCCTACTTTCTTCCCTCCTTCCCCCCTCCCTTCCTTCCCACTCCATTCTCTCTTCGCCTGGTTGTTTTCTCTCTCCACGCGCAGATATACACACACAAACACTGCAATATCATTATTTTCAAGCCGAATATTTGATATATCTCCTTGCCTTCCTGACACCCTCCTGATGGTAAAACGCAGGTCAAAGTTTAAACAAAAAGCTTCCTTAGCGGAGGAAGGCAGCGCGTTGTTTACTCCTGGGCGACCGTGGCCACCAGGAGAAGTCCCCGTTTTCTGACCCAGGGAAAGGAGAGAGGGAGAAAAGGGCTTGGTGAATTGATGCCTCCCCCACCCTTCAAACACCTTCCACACCACACTCGCTTTTATATTACCTGCTCTGCAGGTCGATCAGCTCAAGCCCGGACAGCCAGGCGGCGGCGGCGGCGGCGACCCGTGGCCTCGCCTCCCTTCCAACCGCCACCGAACCACCGAGCGAGAGCAACGCCTAATTAATTTCAATTTATCTCGTAACTTGTCAGGCTGAGATGTTTAATCCTGCTTGGAAAAAAGGGGGAAAAAAACACCATTTCTCCCGGGGGAGAAAGCCGAGTGGAGAGCTTGTTTTTTCTAGGGGCTGTGATTTAATGGACGCATTAATTTTAATGCTCAAACGAGAGGAGCAGCGCGGCAGGTTAAGTGACAGATCCGCGCGGGTTGCCAGAGCCTCGCCTGAACGAAAACCCGAGGCCCCCTGGCTCCCACCCACCGTTTCTTTCCTCTTTCCTCTTTTTCCTTCTTTCCTTCCCCCCTCCCCCTCTTTGATTGCTTTAATTACGACCCACGCCCCCATCTTTCCTTCCGTTCTTTAATTTCCTTCCTTCTTTATCTTTCCTACTTTCTCCCTCCTTGCACAGCCCTCTAGATTCTTTTCCTTTCCCTCTTTTCCTTCCTTCCTTCCTTTACTTTAAATCCCTGCCTTTATTTCCTTACTGCTTACTCCCTCCCTTGAGCGCTTTCACTTCTCCTTTCTCTCTTTAATTTCCTTCCTTCCTTCCTTTTTCCTAATTTCTTCTCTTTAATTTCCTTCCTTAATTTCTTTCCTACTTTCTCCCTCCCTTCAACCCTCTGCTGCCTTCTCTTTTCTTTCTCTCCTTCCTTCCTTCCTTTTCTTTAAATCCCTGCCTTTATTTCCTTACTGCTTACTCCCTCTCTTGAGCCCTCTCACTTCTTCTCCTTTCTCTCTTTAATTTCCTTCCTTCCTTCCTTTTTCCTAATTTCTTCTCCTTAATTTCCTTCCTACTTTCTCCCCCCCTCCAACCCTCTGCCTTCTTCTCCTTTCTTTCTCTCCTTCCTTCCTTCCTTCCTTTCTTCCTTCCATTTCTTTAAATCCCTGCCTTTATTTCCTTCCTGCTTACTCCCTTCCTTCAGCCCTCTCTCTTCTTCTCCTTTCTCTCTTTAATTTCCTTCCTTCCTTCTTTCTTTTTCCTAATTTCTTCTCTTTAATTTCCTTCCTTCTTACTTTCCTTCCTTTCTTCATTCCCTTCCTACTTTCTCTCTCCCTCCAACCCCCTCGCTTTCTCTCCTTTCCCTCCTTCCTTCCGTCTTTCTTACTTTCTTCCTTCCTTCCTTCTTTCCCTTTTCCTACCTACTTTCTATCCTTCATTTTCTTCCCTGTAATTTTCTCCGAATTTCACCCTTCCTTTTAATTTTCCAGGTATCTTCCAAACAAAATTAAAATCCAGGCAGCTGATCCGATTGCAGCTAGGGACTCTCTCCTCTTCTAACCTTCCCACCATCACCTTTGGCATTTGGGGGGCCATGAAGTGGACGCTTTGCTCTCTTTTGCGTCTTTCATCCTTCTCCAGGTTGGCTCCCGAGGTTCCCCCCTCCCCCGGGGCCCGCTCCAGCTCCCCGCTCTCCCCCTTGCCCGCTTGCATCGCTCTTCTTTTCCGACTACCCCTCCAGGAACTGTAACACCCCCAACCCCAAAAGGGTATTTTCTCCCTTTCCAAAGAGTTCCAGAGAGTTTGCTCTCTTCATTGTGCAGGCATGGAAATAGAAATTAAAACAGGAAGAAACTGGAAATATCATTAGGGCCTCTTCTCTCTCAAACCTGGTGTCTTCCGGAAGAAGTGGATATCCACTCCCATCATCCCCAGCCGAATAAATATTATTGATTCATTGAGTCCTGATGGTCAACGTCATGATGATAAGAAGAACTGAAACTCCAGAACTTTACCGAGAGGTTTGGGGCTTTGAAATGTTATTGCAATTATTTCTAACCGAAAACCTGGAGAGAAAGTGGCCGAAGCGGAATATAATACCCAACGGAAGCAAGGAAGGGTTGGTTCCCCTGTTAAAATAATCGCGGAAAAATCAGATATTTTTTTTTTCCTTCCTGCCCCCGATTTATCAAGGTCGCCATGCCCTAAATATGAAATGCACAAATATTTCAAAGTCAGCATTTGTGTTAGACCGCAGCTCTCCCCGTCAATCTTGCAGGAAGGTGCATCCACAGAACCAGATCAATTCACGAGCCTGCCTAAATCACAACCAATCCCCAAACGAACGCTTAACACGTGTGAATGCAACCGCTCGCTTTTAAAAATGACCCGGTGAAGCCATTCGGTATAATTCGCTCCCCTCCGGATCATCTACCTGGGCACCGATTAATAAATGCCAATGATCAAACCTTGAGAAAACTGCTGGCCGCCACTGTTTTTAAGGGAAGGAGGGGTGCTTTTAAGTCGTTCCTAACTCTTGGGGATCGCCTAGTTAAGTCTCTGCAGTTTGGGGAGCGGGGTAACAATTTGGGGGCGCGGTTTATTTGCTCTGACCTTCTTCGTCCTAGGCCAGGAGTCAGCAACCTTAAACACTCAAAAGAGCCATTTAGAGCCGTTACCCACCGAAAAGAAAACACCGGGAGCCACAAAACCCTTTTGACATCTAAAATGAACATAATACTGCATATATGGTGTTTGTTTGTTTTTACCTTTATGCTATCTATTTAAAAAAAAAAAACGATAGTGTGTTACATTTATGAAATCAATGACCTGCTACAGAGAAAACACACTTTTATTTCTCCATGGAACACAAATATTTTGAACTCCGGAAAAAAAAAAAATTGTTGAAAAGCTCAATAAATCAGTGCCGTGCGGGTGTTGCACATTGGTGGTTGTGACTCATATTTTGAGCGACAGGGAGCCGCAGCAGAGGGGTGAAAGAGCCACATGTGGCTCCAGAATTGCAGGTTGCACACCCCTGTCCTAGGCTGTTAGAAAAAAAAAACTGGTCGAAAGTCACCCCATTGATTCGTCCCAAAATGCTTTTTTTTTTCTTCAAGAGGACTTTCTTGTTTTTTTTTTTCTTTGAAGATGTTTTACTTCTCATCCAAGAAGCTTCTTCCGCTCTGACCGGATGGTAGGCAGACAAATGCCTTGGGTGTCCAATCACGCTTGACCAATAAAGAATTTTATTCTATTCTATGATCAGAGCTGAAGAAACTTCTTGGATGAGAGGTGAAAATCCAGGTGATTCCTGGATGACCGAGAATCTCCATAGACATTGACTCCTGTGTCCACCAAATCAGGATTAGAACTCAGGGCTCCCTGCTCCAAGTCCAGCGTCTTAACCACTAGACCAAACTGTCTGCCGATGTCCCCCTGTCCTCCTTTCCCTCCCTATATACGCATTTATTTTCCCTCTCCTTGGCAACTTCCAAGGGTGGCATCTCTTTGCAAACATTAACCCCGTCTTCATCATCTCGTTTCCATCCATGATTTAATTTCTTAAATGATTTAATTTCTTCAAACTTCTCTTTTGTTTCCCTCCCTCCCCCTCCCTCCCTCCCTCCCTCCCTCCCTCCCTCCCTCTCTCTCTCTCTCTCTCTCTCTCTCTCTCTCTCTCTCTCTCTCTCTTTCTCTCTCCTTTTCCTGGAAGCTTAAGGTGAAAAATGGAGATCACTTTGTTGTATTAAAGAAAGCTCAGATGAGATTCAGATACCTGAAGGCTTTTGCAGACCTTGAATTAAGGATTTCACCAGGTGATATTTTTTATGGGCTCCTGCAGTTTTTATATGAGTTTCATGGTGGATGTTTTTTCTGGCTGTTAATAGTTGGCATCAACTTGTTGGCACATAGTATTTGAAATCAAGACTTCATGTCCCGTGCTAGTCTATGCAGAAAATTAGCCTGTCTTATTACATTTAACTTTGGGGTTATGGAGCAGGAGGGGGGAAAAAAACATTCTTTATTGGCCAAAGTGATTAGACACACAAGAAATTTGTCTCCGGTACAGAAGCTTTCAGTGTACATGCAAAACAACGAAGTAATATAATCATAAGATACCAATAGGAGAAAGTAATAGGAAAGATGAGAAGGATAATAGTAAAATAGAATAATAGTAGGATAAAGTAGAAGGATAAATAGTAAAAGGAAAATTAACTTACTTCTCAGATCTTGCTTACTTGTCTATAACTATAAAGACGTTATAAGTTTTATAAGCCAAAAGTTTTAAGATTATAGTATTCTAAAATTCTAATACAGCAGTAAAATACAAACATAGGATAAAGAGGGGAAAAAATGCTGGGAAATTACTGATCAAGTTATGGAGAGCCTCAACTACTTGTAGTATAAAGAATTCAGGATTCAAGATTCAACCTTATCCCTGTTTATTGAAATATAAATCTATATTAGCCACAGGTTAACTCCTCTGAATTAAGTGGAATCAGTTTGTGGTTTTATAGTGATTAAAAAGTCTTGGAGGAAAAAAACAAAACAAAACCATGAAGGCACCTTGGAAATAATATGCTTTCTAGACTTACTACGGGTTTACACTAACCACGAAATATTTCCCAATCTTTGCAACTTCCAAATGTGTGGACTTCAGCTCCCAGAAGTCTCAGGGATGACCAATCTGGCTGAAGAATACTGGATTTTTTCCCCCTCAAATAATTTTATGAAAGTATCTCAGTAGAACTTACCCATCTACGGAACAAAGAAATATATATAAAAAGAAGAAAATTAATGCACTTTTTTAAATAAAAAAGGAAAACCAATTCTGACTGGAGAATTCTGAGAATCAGTGCCCAGGTTGGACAAAGAGCTAGTAAACCAATTCTCTGCTTTTCTCTCACTTGAAGAGTTCTGGAAAGTGTGAAGTAGTTCTCCTCCAACTCTTACGTTCCCCAAAATACGTTTGCAAGGACGCTGAAGCTTCAAGTTGTAATTTCATTGGGACGCCTGGCTTTGTGGCTTACTTAGTTTGTTGTGCAAACCTAGTCCAACTAGTTAAGGTATGTTTTACTTTATTGCACAAACTGAAAATAATAATAATAAGTTAATGAAATAAGGAGGATAGGGAGGTTGTGGGTACACCTCCCATAGCGAATGTTGGGTGCACTCAAGAGAAATCACTGCTAGTGGATTATTTTTGTATTAAATGGAAAGTGGTGGCGGGGAGGAAGAGGGTTAAAGGAGACAGCCACTTCTACTCCCTTCCTCCTGCTCAGCTAATCTGGGAGAAGAATTTATGAGCTTTCAGGCCCAACAGAGGAATAAACATTGATTTTATTGACCTAATTGTGGACCGAGTGACCTCTGCCATCGATCAAGCGGAATGAACTTGGAGAAGAAAAGGGAGGGGGTCACCCAGAGAACTGGCTGGCCTGCAAAAAAACACAGCTCTTGATCTCTGCAGGCAGCTGTATTTTCCAAGGATCTCGGACTCCTGTACATACACATACTGTGCATGGCACAAATATCCAGAATATTCTTATTCTGGAATCAGAATCCTGAAGGTGGGAAGTTATAAAGAAGGGTTGCCGGAATTGGGTATGTCTAGTCCAGTCTGATGAAAAGGAGGACTAGGGGAGACATGATAGCAGTCTTCCGATATCTCAGAGGCTGCCACAAAGAGGAGGGAGTCAATCTGTTCTCCAAAGCACCTGAAGGCAGGACAAGAAGCAACGGGTGGAAACTCAGCAAGGAGAGAAGCAGCCTAGAACTAAGGAGAAATTTCATGACAGTTGGAACAATTAATCAGTGGAACAACTTGCCTCCAGAAGTTGTAAATGCTCCAAGACTGGAAGATTTTTAAGAAGAGGTTGGAAAACCATTTGTCTGAAGTGGTGTAGGGTTTCCTGCCTAAGCAGGGAGGTGGACTAGAAGACCTCCAAGGTCCCTTCCAACTCTGTTATTCTATGTTATGTTATGCTATGCTATTCATTCTTATTCTATTCTATGCTATGCTATGCTATGCTATTCTACTCTATTCATTATTCTATTCTATTCTATTCTATTCTATTCTATTCTATTCTATTCTAAATAAACAAGACTGCCTGGTTGGTTATTCTCTTTCTTGGTGGCTTTGCAGAGATGCATAGCTTAGCAGGTTGGGTGAGCCAACCTACTTCACCATCGTATGGTTTTCAGGTTAAATGACAAACCGGGTGAAGCCAGTGGTGGGAATGTAGCCATTCTGACATCTCCACATTGTGTGAAAGATAAGCACAGCCTCTTAACTGTTGTTTGGACTCTTGTTTGGACTCCACTGTGTGAATGTTTCTACTTTGGATTTGATGGCACATGATCCATCCGTCCGTCTCACGGAAGCTTGTGTGAAGGTGGTGGGGGAGAAGAGATGACTTAATTTACCATCCAGTTCTGTTAGTTGTGTGAATGCAGTCTTCTGGCTATACTTAAGCCTTGGCGAGAGAAAGCCCATTGAGTGAGCCCTGAAAGAATTCTTAATGAAGCCTTTGATTACACCGCATTATCTGGGTGTATTTTTATCGCCACTCTTAATTACATTAGATTCATTTTCTCGGCTGCTCTTACTTAGCAGAACATCCAAGAAGGTGGTTTAGTCCAAGAGAAGATTAACACACACACACACACACACACACACACACACACCAGAGAGAGAGGGGGGAGGAGAGAGAGAGAGGGACCAGTTCCTACTAGTTGCCTTTTTCTTGTGGCTGCTTTAACTTTCCATAAGATTTGTCACTTCAGCAGAGTTGTCTTGGCAAGACAAGAAACAATGGATGGAAACTAGCCAAGGAGAGAAGCAACCTAGAACTAAGGGAGAAATTTCCTGACCGTGAGAACACTCTATCACTGTAGGCTTTTAAGAAGAGATTGGGCAACTACTTGTCTGAAATGGTATAAGGTCCCCTGCTCAAGCAGGAAGTTGGATTAGAAGACCTCCAAGGTCCCTTCCAACTCTATTATTCTATGTTCTATGATGTATACCTTAAGAGAGAGGTGGGTTTCATTCATACAACCACGGAACCTGACTCCTTTTTCACAGTTCCTTGATCGTAAATGAACCCAAGAATCTATTGTTTGCAAATCTGCTCAGCTAGAAGTATTAATTCTAATCAATATGAAAGAGCCCAGTGTAGAGTAGAGTAGAGTAGAGTAGAGTAGAGTAGAGTAGAGTAGAGTAGAGTAGAGTAGAATATAGAGTAGAGTAGAATAGAATATAGAGGAGAAGAGTGGAGAGTTGAGGAGAGGAGAGGAGAGGAGAGGAGAAGAGAAGAGAAGAGAAGAGAAGAGAAGAGAAGAGAAGAGAAGAGAAGAGAAGAATAGAAATAGAATAGAATAGAATAGAATAGAATAGAATAGAATAGAATAGAATAGAATAGAATAGAATAGAATTCTTTATTGGCCAAGTGTAATTGGACATACAAGGAATTTGTCTTTGGTGCATACACTCTCAGTGTACATAAAAAGACAAGATACATTTGTCAAGAATCATAAGGTACAACACTTAATGATAGTCATAGGGTACAAATAAGCAATCAAATCATACTAGGAAACAATCAATATAAATCATAAGGATACAAGCAACAAAGTTACAATCATGCAGTCATAAGTGGGAGGACTTTCCGTTGTGTGAACCCGGGCACAAAAAAGCTCTGGATGGGAGCGGATGGGTAAAAAAATTAGGACCCTCTCTAATTTCCCGGCTTTCCTGGGCTTTGGGAACCCGTGAGGGATAAAACAGCTATGGTTAGAATATGATACAAGAAGATATTGAGAAGAAATGGAATATTCCTTGGAGCAAATCCGGGATGGTGCTCAGGGACACGGTTAGCTTGAGGTCTGTTTTGAAATAATGAGACAACAGCTCCGGTTTATTTCATTGGGCAGCTTTGATTTCTTTGTGTGTTGTAGGTTTACAACACAATCCCAATCATTCATTCATTCATTCATTCATTCATTCATTCATTCATTCATGCCTTTCATTCATGCCTTTCATTCATGCCTTTCATTCAAACCTGGAGTGCCTCACAGCCATCCGTCTAAAGCTTCAAGAACCATCTAATATAGCATAAAACCCCCTAAAAATATCCCAAAGGTGCTTTTTCCAAATATATATATATATATATATGTGTGTGTGTGTGTGTGTGTGCGTGCGCGCGCGCATGTGTGTGTGTAATATTTCTATACCGCCTTTCTCCCGTAGGACTCAAGGCGGTGTACAGTCAAGAAAAATATAGACACACAAACATAATAAAATTGCTAATTAAAATTATTACTTATTCCCCCCCCCCCCGGGAGTCGCCAGTCGACATAATTTGACTGACGGTACCCTGAGTAGTCCCTCCCTGTGAGAATATATGGAATATATGGAATATGGAAAAAGCACCATACATATACATATACATATACATATACATATACATATACATATACATATACATATACATATACATATACATACACACACACACACACACACAGATATATATATATATATATATATATATATATATATATATATATATATATATATATATATATATATATATATATATATATATATATATATATATTTCTTTTAATTCGTAGATAAATATGTATACTACTTTTCTAGTCAGGGTTTTTTCCTACGTAGCTCAAGGTGTTTGTATAGCCATAGTTTATAATATATAATATATATACACATACATATTTCTTGGCTTTTTCCCCCCTGCTTTGAAAACGTTTCACTTCTCATCCAAGAAGTTTGTTCGGTTATGTATGAACTGAACAAGTATGAAAAACTTCTTTAGGACAACCATGACCTGAATGGTTGGAGAATTTCCATAGACCCTAAAAATAAACCTTGGCTAGACAGAACCGTAAGCCATTCCAGGGCAGCCCTATTTTGCCCAGCCCATAATCCCCAGATTTTTATCCTTGCCCTTCTTCTATGAAGCCCTCTAGAATTCAAGGGAGTGATGGATCTGCAATTCGACCTCAGCTTGGATTCACACAACCGTTGACTAATCTCCAACTCGGGACAAGGTTTAGCAGCTGTTAAATTTGTCAGCTTGGCTAGTGTCGGCGCTCCCTCTTCTTCTCCTCCTTCTTCCTTCCTTCGGTGGCTTAGTTTAACCTGTTATGAGAACTCAAGAGAGGGAATCCTATGCGATCCATTTATGATTTCAGACAAATGCTGAAGTGCACTGACCCCAAGATGCTTTTGCAGGAGGCAGCTTGTTTTTTTTCTTTGAAGACGTTTTCGCTTCTCATCCAAGAAGCTTCTTCAGCTCTGACAGGATAGTGGGGATTGGAAGTCAGCGCTGAAGACGCTTCTTGGGTGAGGAGCGAAACGTCTTCAAAGAAGGGAAAAAACAAGAAAGTCCAGTTGCCTCCTGAAAAAAAAAAAGAGGACTTTTGGGACAACCATGACTTGGATGGATGAGAATTTGTACAGATTTGGAGTTCAAGGTGTTGCAAAATCAGGTCGATGTGTCTCCATTTCGAATCCGAGATTTTAACCACAATTGGAGCTCAGCTGGCTTGGAGAAGGTAGCGCGGGCGCCGAGAGTAGAGAGAAGAAGAGGTGCTGGAGAGGAGGGGGAAGGAAAGGAAGAGAAAAGAGAAAGGAAAAGAAAAGAAGAGGAAAAGGTAAGGAAGGAAGGAAGGAAGGAAGGAAGGAAGGAAGGAAGGAAGGAAGGAAGGAAGGAAGGAAGGAAGGAAGGAAGGAAAGAAAGAGACATTGTCCAGAAAGCAGACAGCCTGGTCCGTAATATTAAAGAGGAAGAAAAGAAAAATATACGGTATTAAATCAGCGTTTGGTGTTCCCGTGGTTACCGGCTTCAGTCTGAATTCGGATTTCGGGGAAATATAAAGTCCTCCTGAACGAGGAGTTCACGTGTTCTGCAACACAGAGAGAAGGGCCCGCGGGGACCCCCGTTTGTTAAGCATTGAATTTAATCTGGAGGTGGGGAAACTGGAAACGGTCTAGCTTTGAATCCCGATCCGGAGTGAAACCCCTTCCATCTCCCGGCTCGCTTGCGGAGCGGAACAAAGGGAGCGAGTCGGTACATTTAAAATGTAAGAAGGAGAAGGAGAAGGAGAAGGAGAAGGAGAAGGAGAAGGAGAAGGAGGAGAAGAAGAAGAAGAAGAAGAAGAAGAAGAAGAAGAAGAAGAAGAAGAAGAAGAAGAAGAAGAAGAAGAAGAAGAAGAAGAAGAAGAAGAAGAAGAAGAGAGGAGGAGGAGGAAGGAAAAAAGGAAAGAAGGAAAGAGAAGGAAAGAAAGAAGGAAAGAAGGAAGGAAGGAAAGAAGGAAGGAAAGAGAAAGAAGGAAGGAAGGGAGGAAATAAAGAAGGAAGGAAGGAAAGAGAAAGAAGGAAGGAAAGAAAGAAAGAAAGAAAAAGAAGGAAGGAAGGAAAGAGAAGGAAGGAAGGAAGGAAGGAAGGAAGGAAGGAAGGAAGGAAGGAAGGAAGGAAGGAAGGAAGGAAGGAAGGAAGGAAGGAAGGAGTTAGGACCTTTTATTATTCGCGCCCCTTATAATGGATCATTGGGGACGGAATTGGATTTTCTGGCTGACCAATCCGATGGACGCCTTCATCCTCCCCAAAAGAGAACCGCGGGGAAGGGGATCGGGATAGACCAATCGGGGAGAGTGGGGAGGGGGAGGTCTCCCCGTTTTTATAGCTCCACCCTCAGGGAGCCCCGAAGGGCCTGGCTGTTCGGCCGGAATGAAGCTGGGGTCTTTCCTCCCTTTAGCCCCCTTCCTTCCCCAGGGAATGGAGCGGCGAAGAGACCTGGCAAAGGACGGGCGCTCCTGAGCGTGTCGGCGATCTGGACGTGGCTTTTGACTCCCAAAGCCGCGTGAAAATGTTTGCGCGGCGAGAGAAAAATAAGGTCATTCGGAGTGGCCGAAACCTGAGTGGGATTTGTCCTTCTTTGAGATGTTTATTGCCCTTTCTTTCAAGCAGGTTAGGCGAGAAAGATTTCCTTTTCCCTTTCTTTTTCCCTTCTCTCTTTTCTTTCTTCTTTCTTTTCTCTTCTTTCTTCTCTTCTCATTTTTCTTTTTCTCTTCCTTTCCTTCTCCCCTCTCTCTCTCCCTCTCTTCTTTCTCTTTCTCTTTCTTTTGCCACTCTCTCTTTCTTTCCTGCTCCCCCTTCTTTACCTTTTTCTCTTTCTTTCCTTTCTCTTTTCTCTCTTTCTTTAATCTTCCTTCCTCCTTCCCCTCTCCCTCTCCCCCTCCTTCATTTTCCTTCCTTTCCCTCTCCCTCTCCTTCTCCCCTTCCTTCCTTCATCAGCCTAATAAATATACATCCCTCTGTAAAGTTTGTGGAAGCCAACGCAGGCTGTGAGCTTGGAATTTTCCTTAGATACTTTCTGGGCAAAAAAAAAGAACAATCCAATTTACTGCCTGGAATATTTTATCACAGCGGTTTTATTCAGAAGCTGGTATTTGAATTAAATTGAGGTCTTCTAGTAGGCCAAAACCTTCTCTTGCCCGGGCCCCAGTTGAGGCGTCGTTTAACAGTTGTGTCCTAGTCAGTTTCAGTGAACCCCAAACGTTTAAGTGTGGGGGAAGTTTTTTTTTTTTTCCTTCAAAGGAAAACTAAGGGGAGACTTCGTTTTCCTATTGGGTGGGGGAGTTTACAGTTATGATTAGCAGACGCTGCCCACTCTCCAAGCCACCGGATTTCCCCCCTTCAGCCAAATCCTAAAATCCTCGTGCTTTTTTTTTGCTACTCTACGCTTTCTCAAGCCAAGTTCCCAAACGGCACGTTCCCCTTAGCCAGCGAGGGATTGGGGAAGGGGGGGGGGAGAGTTTAGCCAGAATCCCAGGACAGCGTGGATGGAAAGCATGTGTGTGTGAGAGAGAGAGAGAGAGAGAGTGTGTGTGTGTCCTCAATTCACGTGTGTAAAAGAGAGACAATATTGAGATATCTCCCGGGGGGATTGAAAAAACGCTGCCAAACAAATCAGGGAGGGGAGGGGAGAGAGAAGAAAAAGAAAGGAGAGAAGAAAGGAGAAGAGCGGGAGAGAGAGAGAAGAAAGAGAGAGGAGGGAGATAAAAGAGAGAGAGAGGAGAGAGAGAGAGGAGAGAGAAAAGAAAGGCAAGAAAGAGAGAGAAGAAAGAGGGAGGGAGAGAAGAAAGTGAGGGGGAAAGAGACTAAAAAGAAAGAGAAGAAAGAAGAGAGAAGAGAGTCAGAGAAGAAAGAGATAGAAGAAAGAGAGGAGAGAGGGGGGAGAGAGAAGAAAGTGAAGAAGAAAGAGAAGAAAGGAGAAAAGAGAGGGAGAAGAAAGAGAAACGAGAGACAGAGAAGAAAGAGAGAGAAGAGAGAGAGGAAGAGAGAGAAGAAAGTGAGAAAGAGAAGAAAGAGAAAGAAAGAGAAGAAAGGAGAGAAGAAAGAAAGAAAGAAAGAAAGAAAGAAAGGGAGGGAGGGAGGGAGGCAGCACAGTCGCTTGTTTTTGTGCGGGAAGGTTTCCTTATCTGCAGCAGATCAGCAGACGGAAGCCAGGATGAAACGGCTTCAAGGTGGCACCCCAGGCTTCGAAGCCAATAGAAAGGTGGGGCTCCGTGATCCCATCGGGCCTCCTTTTATAACACAGACACCCTTTATTCTTCTGAACACGCAACAGCTTATTACAGGGCCCATTTTAACCATTTCTTCGACCCCCTAAGGTGCTTAGGGAAACCTCGACACCCACCCACCCCCAAGCCGTATTCTGATTTATTCTCATAACCCCATCCGCTTGAATGTACTAAATGTTTGTTTGTCTTTAAAAAAAAATAATTAAAACTTTTTATTTAAAAAAAAAAACACCACCATCCACTTCAGGGCCGCAGAGAGAAGTTCTACCAGCGTTCACACAACCCACAAAGCCAAACTCGAGCGGCCTTCACGCTTCACCCCGATTTTTTAAATTATTATTATTGTTATTATCATCTATTATTATTATTATCATTTATTATCATCTATTATTATTATTATCATTTATTATCTATTATCTATTATCTTTATTATTATCTTTATTATTATTATTATTATTATTATTATTATTATTATTATTATTATTATTATTATTATTATTATTATTATTATTATTATTATACGCACGACGCGGGAAGCCCTATAAATCCATAGGCAGGAGATGGGAGGTCCCTTGCCCCGAAGCCACAACCAGCCAAGTTGGACCCCCAATCCAAAGTTAGCAAATTGGGCCATCGCTGTCCCTCCCTCCCTCCTTCCTTCCCCCCACCCCAGCCCCTCCCCGTCTGAACCATTCTCCCCGCCGGAACTCTTTCAATTTGTCTTGCCCTTCCTCCCTGCCCCCTGCCCCCCGCCATCCTTTCCCCCAAAATAAAATTTCAGAAACGTCCCCACCCCCCCATAAAACGTCAGGTGGACGGTTGAGTTTCCTGCAGTCAAAGGAACTTAGCTTGGACCTCGTCAGACGCGAGTTGCGACCTCTCGTATTATAGGATCATCTCGCCCTAGGATGTTCGGGTTTTTTGGGGGTGGGGGGTGGGGTGGGGCTGGGGGCTCCCGCTCCAGAAAAGCGAAGGACAAACCTATCCTTACAGATCCAGCCATCCCTTCCTCTCCCCACCACCCCAAGAGACCCCTTTGGCCGCCAAGATCCCAGCTTGGCGGTTGAACGTCTGAATGATTAAAAGCGAGTCTTCCCTGGGTGGTGTGTTGCTTTGGGCCATGCTGCCCGCCGCCCACCCACTCCCACCCCCCACCCCGCCTGGACCCGAAGCTCCAAGTTGAAACCCAGCTTCAATCCCCGCCGCCCCCTTAAATTTTGGCCGCTCTCTAAAGCTCTCGGCCCTCTTCTGACATGCACCGCCGCGCTTCTTCAAGGCCAACGAATCCCGAAACAGGCTCGATCAGAGCTCTCTAAACACGGGATCCAAACGGCTGGATCCTCCCTGATGAGATGTTTCACCCCTTCTCCCCCCCCCCAAGAGAAGACCCCAACACGGGATGGGGGAGGACCAGTCCCGACAACTGCCGCGGGGCTTCCCTGCCACCGTCACGGGTTCAAACCTTTGTGGGGGTCTCGTTTAACACGGACCCGTGAGAATCGGGAGTTGTTTCGCTCACTTGGAAGAGAGGGGTAGGGGGTGGGGGTGGATGCTCGGAGGAAACGAGGCGGAAGGCGCCCGAATGGCCTCGTTTCCTGAACCAAACTTTGGATTTAACGCACACCTGCGCTGCAGAGAGAGAGGGGGGGGAGGGAGGGAGGGAGGGAGGGAGGAGGAGGAGAGAGAGAGAGAGAGAGAGAGAGAGAGAGAGAGAGAGAGAGAGAGAGAGAGAGAGAGAGAGAGAGAGAGAGAGAGAGAGAGAGAGAGAGAGAGAGACCGCCGACTCCGCATTTCGGTTCCTCCGCGCGGTGTGATTGCAAATGTTTTCCTTATGGCCAAGCTTGTAAATTCATCTGGGTTTAATAAAAGATCCCAACATCCTTTCCTGCATATGGGCACAGGGTACACTACACAAGACACACAACAAGAAACAACACACGCAGGGGGCATACATATAAATATATGTGTGTGTGTGTACAGGAGTGGCCAAAATTGTGGAAACCTTTTTGGGAAAAGTGTATTTTTGAGATTTGGTGGCTAATAACCACTTTTTTTTTTTTTTAATGGAGTTTCAAGATCATCCTATTCCACTGCTGGAATGGCCTGGGAATAATAATCCAGACTTTAACCCAATTGAAAATTCTATGGAGCTGACTAAAGAAACTGGTTAGTCAGAAGCGACCCAGCAATAAAACCCAGTTAATAGAAGCCATCCTTCAATCTTGGTTTCATATTAGAACAGCTGCAGAACTCAAAGACTTGGTTCACTCCATGAGAAGACGTCGTAAGGCCTTAATTCATGCTAAAGGTTACTCAGCGAAGTATTCACTGACACTTTTTTTGTATATTTTTTTTGTATCATTTTTGTATATCTCGTTTTTCCTCCGTGTTTCACTTGTCTGCTTTATCCTGTAACTGCAAATCTAATAGCAAATCCTTCCTAAAAGTTATTGCATTACGTTCTTGATTAAATTATCTTTCCATTGATATATAATGTTATGGTACTAATCCACCAAAAAAAAAAAAGTGGTGTTATTAGCTAGTTTTAGAAAATACAACTTTTCCCAAAAGGAATTTCCACAATTTTGGCCACTCCTATATGTGTGCAGCGTCGGAAGGAAATCTCAATCTGGCAACGGTGCTGTTTTTCCCATACCTTAATTCCGATAGCCGGTTTTTAATGGTTTGATAAAGGGACGGTGGAATCGGGTGATTTAAACCTCCCCCCTCCCTCTCTCTCTCACACACAGACACAAACCAATTGGGTGAGGAGCGGGGAAGTCTTTCCTTCACAATGTTTTTGGCTGGCTGCAGCACAGCGTCCGAGTTTTTCTATTTTAAGCCGAATTGGAAATGAAGGAACTTTAAAACGCCGTAAATGGAAAAAACTGCTTGTTCTCAACCTTGGCTTTCCAGAAAGAACTAAAACAGAAACAAGGCTCTATTGTTATTAGGGTTCGTCAGATTATTACTGCTTCTCTCCCCCCCCCCTTTTAAAAGAAAGGAATAACTCTCCCCCCCCCAGGAGGAGGAGGAGGAGGAGGGTGAGAAAATGGAAAGTTGATTAAAGTGGATTGAGGAGAAAAAATAAAATAAAATGTCCCAGCCCGAAGATGCAGCTGCAGGTAGCATCAATTTTTGGGTAATACAGCAAAGACTGAGCCCAAGAACCAGAAAAGGTCTTTTTTATTTTTAGTTTTTTTTTTCCCAGGTAGGGCCTGCTTTTTGACAGAAAATAAAATAAACAAAGATATCAAATAAATGAAGGGATTTTAAATTTCCGTTTTCCAGCTGTGAAGTATTTAGGTAAAATGGAGCGGGGATGATCTAAACTCGATTTGGGCTTCCAAGTTTTGTGTAAACTGCGTTCAAAAAGTATTTGTGCGGCCCTTGTTTGAAGGGATTGCGATGAAAAGAACACTTAAGTTCAATTCCTTCCTCCTTTCCTTTCCCTTCCCCCTCCCCTTTCTTTCTCTTGTCCGCAGAAGAAAAGGGGGAAGGATAAAAGAGAGGAAAGGAAACATAGAAGCAAACTCAGCCTCTTTTATTCCTGAAATGTTAGCATATAATGACAATAAAATTCCAAAAAGGATTTGCACAGTTTCCCCCCCACCCCAAGAGATTTGAACCCGATGAGTGACAGAGAGTTCTTCCCAACCTTACACAGAACGTGCAAACTCAGACACATTAATAAAGTGCGCACACAAAACATGTTCCTATTTGCACGTCGGTACAGACAGCGATGCACAGCTGATGAGTTTTGGAAACATATCTTCATTTGTGGCCCTAGCTGTACACAACAGATGTTTCTATGAAGATGTATGGATACTGTATAAGTATGGACACTGAATGTGAGAAGAAGTGTGGAGAAAAGGAAGGGAAGGGAAGGGAAGGGAAAGGAAAGGAAAGGAAAGGAAAGGAAAGGAAAGGAAAGGAAAGGAAAGGAAAGGAAAGGAAAGGAAAGGGATAAGGGAAAGGAAATGAAGAGAAATTAAATGAAGGGAAGGGAAGGAAAAGGGGAGGAAAGAGGGAAAGGAAAGGAGGAAGGGAAGGGGAGGTAGGGGAAGAAACGGAAAGGAAAGGAAAGGAGGAAGGGGAAGAAGGGAAGGGAAGGGAAGGGAAGGAGGGAAGGGAAGGGAGGGGAAGGAAAGGAAAGGAGGAAGGGGAAGAAGGGAAGGGAAGGGAAGGGAAGGAGGGAAGGGAAGGGAGGGGAAGGAACGGAAAGGAGGAAGGGGAAGAAGGAAAGGGAAGGGAAGGAGGAAAGGGATGGGAAGGGGAGGGAAGGAAAGGGAAGGAGGGAAGGGAAGGGAAGGGAGGGGAAGGAAAGGAAAGGAGGAAGGGGAAGAAGGGAAGGGAAGGGAAGGGAAGGGAAGGAAAGGAAAGGGATAAGGGAAAGGAAATGAAGGGAAATTAAATGACGGGAAGGGAAGGAAAAGGGAAGGAAAGAGGGAAAGCAAAGGAAAGGAAAGGAAAGGAAAGGAAAGGAAAGGAAAGGAAAGGAAAGGAAAGGAAAGGAAAGGAAAGGAAAGGAAAGGAAAGGAAGAAATAGAGGAAAAAGAAAAAAGGAAGAAAATATATCTGTCCATTCATACATCCACTCCAATATATCAAAGAAACTACCAGATTCGAAGACTTCTCAGAAAAACGCAACAGGAGTTTGGGAAAGCTGCAAGCGAACCCCAACAGCAAATTGAAACCGAGCAGTCAGTCCCGCTCGCCCCATTGAGAGAACCAGCACCCACCCACCCCGACTTGAGCGCCGCTTCCACCGCCGAGAAAGCGGGTGAAGAGGCTTCGGGATCAGCAGTCCCAACCCCGAAACCCCTCGCCTGGCCGGCCGGCTGGCGCTTTTCTCTCCCGACCAGCCTCCCCTGGTCCCCCCAAAGGGCTCGTGGCCGCCGAGCCCCGTGACTTCGCCCGGGGGTTGGATGGGCGGAAGTTGACTGAGCCCCCCACGCAGGCCGAGAGGGACTCAAACCGAGGGCGAGGACGCCGCCCCCGCCGCTCTCCAGACATTCATTAATTTCCCCCCTTCCTGCCTTCCCCTCCAGGGAGAAAGGCCGGAGGAACTCCGAGCTCCGTCCGGCGCGCTTGGCTCGGTTAAAAAAGCCATCCCGGGGGAAAAAAACCGCATCTGGCTTCGGAAAAAGCGGCCCAACCTCAGCCGAGGGTCGCAGAAGCGAAGCCTCTGGAGACAAGCAGCCTTCAGGCCCCGCAAAAGGGGGTCGAGGCCCGAGGGGTGGATGGGTTGCCAACAGCAGGCCGTCCAAGGTTCCCCCTAGATTTCCGGAAACATCTTCCCGAAGATGAAAGGGGAAAGAAAGAGGATTCTGGTTGGGAATCGTGCTTTTTTTTTTGGAATTGGAGATGAATGTTCTTCAGATCCTTTTGTTCTGGAGTAGTAGATCTTTTAGGGGAGCTAAAGTAGAAGTAGATCGAGAGAGAGGGAGATAAAAGGGGAGAGAGAGAGAGAGAAAGAGAGGGAGAGAGAGAAATGAAACAGGAAGAGAGAGAGAGAGGAGGGGAGGCAATGAAAGAGGGGGGAGAGAGAGAAAGAATGAGAGAGGGAGACAGAGAAAGGGGGTAATGAAAGGTGGAAGGAGTGAGAAAGAGAATGAAACAGGAAGAGAGAGAGAATGAAAGAGGGGAAGAGAGAGAAAGAAAGAGAGAATGAAAGAGGGAGAGGGAGAGAAAGAATGAGAGAGGCAGAGAGAGAGAGAGAAAGAGGGGAATGAAACAGGAAGAGAGAGAATGAAAGAGGGAGAAAGAGAAAGAATGAAAGGGGGAGAGAGAGAAAGAATGAGAGAGCGAAACAGAGAGACAAAGAGATAGAGAAAGAGGGGAATGAAAAGGGGAGAGAGAAAGAGAATGAAACAGAAAGAGAGAGAATGAAAGAGGGAGGGAGGGAGTAAAAGAATGAAAGGGGGAGAGAGAGAAAGAATGAGAGAGCGAGACAGAGAGACAGAGAGATAGAGAAAGGAGGAATGAAAGGGGGAGAGAGAAAGAATGAAACAGGAAGAGAATGAAAGAGGGAGATAGACAAAGAATGAGGGGGAGACACACACACACACACACACACACACACACACACACACACACACAGAGAGAGAGAGAGAGAGAGAGAGAGAGAGAGAGAGAGAGAGAGAGAGAGAGAGAGAAACTCTTCCTACCCAAACTTACTTTTATTTTCTCTGGAACCTGCACTTCTTTAAACGCCTGGTGAAGTGAATGTAGAATTAAATCACCAATCCACTGAGTTCACCTACATCTTAAAATCTTGTTTTAGACTTTTATTCCTTCAAAGCAACACTCAACGCCAAAACCTGGAGCCTTTCTCAGCGGTGCCAACTCTGAACTCAGTTCATCGTTCCCAGAGCTCTGCTTGTGCTGAGGCACTAAAAACTACGGGCCCCAGCTTACCCCCCTCCCCGCCCAACTCCCCGAATGAATGCCAGTTTGGGAACGCTTCCTTGCGGCTCCTTTTGGATCGCAATAAATTTGATCCTTTTTTTTAAAAAAAAATTATTTACTGGTGCCAATATTATTTTAAAAGTCAGTTTCTCTTCTCCAGCCTATTGAAATAAGCTTCGTACACAGCTTACTCAATAACAAAAGAGAACCCAGTTAAAAAATAATATTCCAATTAGTTCTTTTATAGGAAGCTTGTAGAAAACAAACAGGAACAGAAACTTGAGGCCTGTGGACAACAGACAAAAGTCTTGGAAGAGCTGATTTGGTGAAGCCGAGGAATGTATTCCTCTTTTCCTTAAGAAAATATTCCCTTGAGAGTTTACTCTTCGTGTGTGTGTGTGTGTGAGAGAGAGAGAGAGAGAGAGAGAGAGAGAGAGAGAAGAAAGTGTAAGGAGAGAGAGAAGAAAGAAGAAAGAAAGAGGAGAGGAGAGAAGAAGAAAGAGAGAAGAAAGAAAAGAAAAAGAGGAGAGGAGAACAAAAGAGAGAGAGAAGAAAGTGAGAGAGAAGAAAGTGTGTGTGAGAGAGAGAATGAAGAAAAAGAGAGAAGAAAAAGAGAGAAAAAAGAGGAGAGAGGAGTGAGGAGAGAGAGAGAGAGAAGAAAGTGTAAGGAGAGAGAAGAAAGAAGAAAGAAAGGAGAGGAGAGAAGAAGAAAGAGAGAAGAAAGAAAAGAAAAAGAGGAGAGGAGAACAAGAGAGAGAGAGAAGAAAGTGAGAGAGAAGAAAGTGTGTGAGAGAGAGAGAAAGAAGAAAAAGAGAGAAGAAAAAGAGAGAAAAAAGAGGAGAGAGGAGTGAGGAGAGAGAGAGAAGAGAGAGGAGAGAGACTGTGGTTCATTCATTAAGGGCCCAGTGCTTTTAATCTTTAAATTAGATAGAAATGTTTAGAAAAGGGACTCTGTCAAGAGTTTCTAACTCTGGTAGTTCAATGCTTAATTAAAATCAGCTTTTGCATTCTGAGTTTTATCTGCCCCTCGCCAGACCTTCTCCTCTCTGTAGCTGGGCCGTAAACCTTAGATCTGAAAAAGCAGAAGAGGGCTTTCAAAACCAGCTACATGTTTTAAAGATGTTTACAAAACTGTAGGGTTGGGAGGGGAGGAGGAAGCCAAGCGAAGAATTAATTAAGCAAAGTAAACCCAGGGGAAAGGAAAGGAAAGGAAAGGAAAGGAAAGGAAAGGAAAGGAAAGGAAAGGAAAGGAAAAAGAGAAAGGGGGAAGGAAAGGAAAGGAAAGGAAAGGAAAGGAAAGGAAAGGAAAGGAAAGGAAAGGAAAGGAAAGGAAAGGAAAGGAAAGGAAAAAGAGAAAGGGGGAAGGAAAGGAAAGGAAAAAGAGAAAGGGGGAAGGAAAAGAAAGGAAAGAAGAAAGGGAAGGGAAGAAGGGAAGGGAAGGAGAAAGGAAAGGAAAGGAAAAAGAGAAAGGGGGAAGGAAAGGAAAGGAAAGGAAAAAGAGAAAGGGGGAAGGAAAGGAAAGGAAAGGAAAGGAAAAAAGAGAAAGGGGAAGGAAAGGAAAGGAAAAGAAAGAAAAAAGAAAGGGGGAAGGAAAAGAAAGGAAAGGAGAAAGTGAAGAAGGGAAGGGAAGGAGAAAGGAAAGGAAAGGAAAGGAAGGGAAAAAGAGAAAGGGGGAAGGAAAAGAAAGAAAAGGAGAAAGGGAAGGGAAGAAGGGAAGGAGAAAGGAAAGGAAAGAAGATAGATGATAGATAGATAGATAGATAGATAGATAGATAGATAGATAGATAGATAGATAGATTCAACATGGAGGCTGTCAGAATACTCTAGTATACACACTCCATCTTCTCTTACAGAGAAGATGCAGATGTTAATATAGGTTGTCATGCCCCCATGAGGCAAAATTTTCTCTTTTTTTAGAAGAAAAGAGTAGTTAATATTGATCCTCATCCAACATTGGAGGGAGAATGCCAAGAAGAAGAAAAAAGAGCCCAAGAGACGGGAGAGGGAGAGAATATATTCATCTCAAAAGAAATCTGTTCCAAATGCAAAACACCAGCAGAGGAGAGGAGTTTCCCTTTCAGATTTACTTTCACAGCAGCAAGCAGCTTTACTACAGAACAGTTGAGCTAAGCCACGCCCAGCTTCCTTCCTGTCTCCTTCTTGCTCACACAGCAAACTCCACTCCTTCTAACACTGATGATATTACCTAGCTGAGTAATGAAATGTCTGCAAGGAAACCACCAAGCTCGGAGAGCAACAAGGACCCCACAGTCCTCCTCCTCCTCCTCCTCCTCCTCCTCCTCCTCCTCCTCCTCCTCCTCCTCCTCCTCCTCCTCCTCCTCTCTACACAACCCACTCCCTTCTAGCACTGATAATGTTACCTAGTTGGGTAATGAAACATCTACCAAAAAAAAAAAAAAAAACCCCACCAAGCTCAGAGAGCACAAAGGATCCCAGAGTCTTTCTCATTCTCCCAACTCACTCCCACAGTACCGGTAATAAAAAAATTTGGTTTGTTAGGCATACAGATTGGCGGCAACATAAATACAGATCCTGTTCACACAGTCATTTATTCAAATAGCCACTTACATTACAGTTCACTTTTTACAATCCCTCAGATAAGAAATATAAGACTTTGTTGGGGTGAGAAATATATTCTTACAAATGGACATATTTTAGCAGGGATTCAGAGGAGCTGAACTGGGAGATGTAGCCTGAATAACTTGTGATGAACACCAGATCTGAGAATCTGGTGGATCATTGCTGAACATAATAACAGAGTGAGGGAGGAGTGAAAGAGATGGAAGACAAAAAGAATTAAAAAGAGGAGGGGGGGACTTCCTGAAAAGACCCACCAGTGAATTAATCCTCAATACTATTACAATGAAGGCCTTTCTATTAAAAAAAATATATCTTTGGTTAGGAGAACTCTTCTCATAACTCACATTTGTGGGACAGGAATTCTGTTTTGGTCTCCAAGGATTTCACCTAACATTTAGAGATGCCTAAAAGCCACAGGTGGGTTGATTTACAGAGGTAAACCTATGGGTAAACTTGGGTGTGTCTAGTTTAATGAAAAGAAGGACTAGGGGAGACATGATAGCAGTCTTCCAATATCTGAGGGGCTGCCCCAAAGAAGAGGGAGTCAAGCTCTTCTCCAAAGCACCTGAGGGCAGGACAAGAAGTAATGGGTGGAAACTCATCAAGGAGAGAAGCAACTTAGAACTAAGGAGAAATTTCCTGACAGTGAGAACAATTAAACAGTGGAACAACTTGCCTCCAGAAGTTGTGAATGCTCCAACACTGGAAGTTTTCAAGAAGAGATTGGATAAACCATTTGTCTGAAGTGGTGTAGGGTTTCCTGCCTAAGCAGGGGGTTGGACTAGAAGACCTCCAAGGTCCCTTCCAACTCTGTTATCCCATATTCTATATTTCACGTGATTGGAAGATTGGAAGTTTTCTGCTAGACTAGCCTTTTTGGCTAGCTTCCAGTCTCAATATCTCCCCTAGCCATCAGTCTTCAAGCAGTCATAGTCAGAAAGGGCTTTGAAGATGAAAGAAAAGCGATCCAGAGGTCACAGGTAGCTCTGGGGCTGCAAGTTGGGAACTTGGGAAGAACAGCTTGTGTCTCCTAGATGACTAAATCCAGGGGTGAAATCCAGCAGGTTCTGACAGGTTCTGGAGAACCGGTAGCGGAAATTTTAAGCAGTTTGGAGGACTGGCAAATACCACCTCTGGCTGGCCCCAGAGTGGGGTGGGAATGGAGATTTTGCAATATCCTTCCCCCAGGAGTAGAGAGGGAATGGAGATTTTGCAATATCCTTCCCCCAGGAGTAGAGAGGGAATGGAGATTTTGCAATATCCTTCCCCCAGGAGTAGAGAGGGAATGGGGATTTTGCAGTATTTATCCATGGTTGGCCTAACCGGGGGTTGAAAAGCTCAATAAATCACATGCCGGTGGGTGTCACACATTATTTTATTTATTTATTTATTTATTTATTTATTTATTTATTTATTCAACTTATATCCCACCCTTCTCCTCAGGGGGACTCAGGGCGGTGGACAGCCAAACTTAAAACACATATAGTACAAAAGTTAAGAAAAAGCTAAAATAAATTAAATCATCGGCATTTCCAATTTAAAACATTGGCGGTTGTGACGCATGTTTTGAGCGACAGTGAGCCACAGAGCAGAGGCGTGAAAGAGCCACATGCAGCTCCAGAGCTGCAGGTTGCTGACCCCCTCATCTAATCATTATTGGACAATTTGGAGAGTCAACCTTAGCATTTCTTTTATTTTCAAGAATCGACTCTCAGAAAAACGGGGAACGGGACTCAGCCGTTCTTTTGCTGATTAATTGGAAGAATTCTCAAAAAATAAAAATAAAAAATCCCCCCCAATATACGTTAGACCATTTTTACGTACCATTTCCAAGGGTTGAAAAAGATGAATTCTGACCCACAGAGATGGATGATGAAACAAGAAACCCCATAGATTAGAAAACAGCACAATATTCTTTAGCTTTTTCTACTGCAGAATAACATGGTTACATTAGGAAAATGCATTAACTACAGTGGCCGGTGGGATATACAGCACTAAGCTACGTTTCACTTTAATGATAGCCAAGTTCTTATTGCCGCTAGAGCCAAAACAAAACAAACCGATTAGGGTTTCCAGTTTAGGGACTCCATTAAGCCTTCGAGAAATTTACCAGGCGTTCAGTTCCAAACATGTAACCAGGCCCAAGATAGAGAATTTAAAGCTAAGCTTGCATTAAATTCTATTAAATTGATTAAATGCAGCTGATCGTTTCCCCATGACTCTAATAGTTCCCTATTTAGTGTCAGGGTTTGGTCCAAACCCCAAGCAATTTTAGGCCTCATGAATCTTAAAAATGCTACGTGGGTCTCAAATATGTGCCTTTAAGAAACGCAATCTGTTGGGTTTTTTTTTTTTTTTTTTTTTTTTTTGCTAAGAAAGTGGTTCAGTTGATGTTAAGGAACCGAAGCAAATAAATTAATGTGTCATATGTGAGCTGGAGAGTTGGTGAGACATTTTGACTCCTAATTTGGAAACGGAGACAACCAGGAGAACCATTGGCCATCTGTGCAAGCCTAACCTCTAGGAGCAGGACTGTTGTGGCCCGCCGGTGGCCGGCAGAGCTGGCGGCAGAGTCGAACAGTGAGGAGGTTGGGCCAGTCCTGGGGGCTGGGGAAAGCTCGGACGAGGGCTCTGCATCGGAGGCAGAGAGAGGGCCAAGGCCATCTGATACTTATGTGCAGCTTCCGGAGTCTGACAGCAGCAAGGCAGAAGAACAGCGGGAGCCTGTTCCCAGTTTGTGCATGCGTAGAGCTCCCAGACGACAAGAACAACTAAGAAAACAGGATCGACTAGGAAAACACCTGACTAGCTGGCTCAAGTGGCTAAGACACTGAGCTTATTGATCAGAAAGGTTGGCAGTTCGGCGGTTCGAATCCCTAGTACAGGTCTCCTGCGTGAGGGGACTAGATGACCTCCAAGCTCCCTTCCAACTCTGTTACTTTTAGACTTGGGAGTAAGGCTTGGAGATGATTGGCCCCTCCCATAAGATATAGAAGAAGAGCAAACGGGACATATTGCGATATATCATCCCACAGTAGCAACTCTCAGAGGGAGCTGGTCTCAATAAAACAATCGGCAAGTTGGTCTGGCTGAAAACGAAGTTGAACCTAGTTGAACCTTCGCTATACCTGATATTCTGTCCCTGTCTCTCTCTCACACACACACACAAACAAACAGACAGCCGGGGGTTAAATAAACTGGCAGACAAGCAATTCTTCTGATAAGATGCTTGGCAGCAATCCAGTAGCTACTTGCCAAGAACTTTACTCAAAAACAAAATACCCACAGTCAAGAATTGTCCAGTTCGTAAAATAAACCCAAGGCCGATAATGTTGTTTCCAAAGATGCAATGTGACTCAATAGTAGTTAGTTTTGTCCATCACAAGGTTTGACTGGCCACCACGCTCCCTTTTATACCCTGTGGGGTGTGGTCCAGTGACTCAGCCTAATCTCTGGCACGTCTCCTTTTCTTCTGTTGTGTTTATCTCTGCGATGCTGCTGAGGATCCAGCCAAGACTCATTACCCTCATCACTGTCCACCTGTGGCTGCGTGGACGTGCTTGGCCCTGGCCCTATCTCTTGCCCTTCGGCGGACACCGAAGGCATTGCCAGAGAGGAGGGTCCTAGAGAGGGAGGCCTTGCCAACTCCTCCCCTTCACTCTCGGAGTCCTCTCCTGACGATGACATAGGCTCAGGTAATGGAGCCACAACACCTACCTAGTCTAAAACCTTCTCCACTACTCATCCAGGTTTGGTCATCCTGATATAAAAAAAGATGTTGAGACTCTAGAAAGAGTGCAGAGAAGAGCAACAAAGAGGATGAGGGGACTGGAGGCTGAAACATACGATGAACGGTTGCAGGAATTGGATATGTCTAGTTTGATGAAAAGAAGGGCCAGGGAAGATATGATAGCAGTCTTCCGAATATTTGAAGGGCTATCACAAAGAAGAGGGGATCAAGCTATTCTCCAAAGGACCAGAAGGCAAGACAAGAAGCAACAGGTGGAAAGTAATCAAGGATGGAACCAACCTAGAAGCAAGGATGAATTTCCTGAGAACAATTAACCAGTGGAACGACTTGCCTCCAGAAGTTGTGGGTGCTCCAACAATGGAGGTTTTTAAGAAGAAATCAGACAATGACATGTCTGGAATGGTATAAGGTTTCCTGCCTGAACAAGGGATTGAACTGGAAGATCTCCCTTCCAACTCTGTTATTTTGTTCTGTTCCACCTGAGTTCTTGGTCAGAGAGGGAAGGATGGGCCCAGTCATCTCTAGAGACTTTCTGGGTGATCCAACTCCTTGCCCAACATCTTCACCATGACACCACCTGCAAGGCCAGAAGGGAATGAGGAGGTTCCCACAGCTATGCCCCATCGGAATGATGATAAAGTGATGCTTGCTTAGGGAATTAATGGCCACGTTCAGTTGACCCAATTAAAGACTTACGTCCTATCTTCACAGGAGGATTAAGCTGAGTTGTTATTCTTTGGTTGGGTAGCTTATGGAAAGCCAGTCCTTTGGCTTAGTTTATGAGCCAACATTTTCTGCGTGGCCAGGATAGCAGCTACTTCACCCACCAAATACTGTGTGTACTATGGAGGGGTCTTTGGTGATCTTGGAGCATGATGTTTCATTAGCCTAACTAGAAACATCATCAGTGCTAGAAAGGAATGGTGGGGTGGGAGGATGAGATAGAGGAAGAGGAGGAAGAGCAGGAAGAGGAGGAGAAGGAGAAGGAGAAGGAAAAGAAGAAGATGAAGAAGGAGGAGGAGGAGGAGGAGGGGGAGGAGGGGGAGGAGGAGGAGGAGGAACCTGGTTTAGCTCAACAGAAGCACTGTAATTTAACACCAGCTGTCTGCAATTAAAGTAAGATCGAATCTCGCCAGGCTCAAGGTTGACTCAGCCTTCCATCCTTTCTAAGGTAGGTAAACTGAGGACCCAGTTTGTGGGGGCAATAAGCTGACTTTGTAAAAATATACAAAAGTATGAAGGCTATTGCTTAACGCACTGTAAACCACCTTGAGTCTCCGGAGAAGGGCGGCATATAAATCAAAGAAGAAGAAGAAGAAGGAGGAGGAGGAGGAGGAGGAGGAGGAGGAGGAGGAGGAGGAGAAGGAAAAGGAAAAGGAGAAGGAGAAGGAGAAGGAGAAGGAGAAGGAGAAGGAGAAGGAGAAGGAGAAGGAGAAGGAGAAGGAGAAGGAGAAGCAACTAAGATGATTGAAGGCCTGGAGACTAAACATATGAAGAAAGGCTAGTCTAGAGAAAAGAAGGACTAGGGGTGACGTGATAGTACTCCAATATTTGAGGGGCTGCCATAAAGATGAGGGGAGTCAACTTATTTTCCAAAGCACCTGAAGGCAGGACAAGAAGCAATGGAGGGAAACTAATCAAGGAGGGAAGCAACCTGGAATGAAGGAGAAACTTCCTGACAGTGAGAACAATTAACCAGTGGAACAGCTTGCCACCAGAAGTTGTGGATGGTCCAACACTGGAGGTTTTTAAGAAGTGAGTAGACAGCCACCTGTCTGAAATGGTATAGGGTCTTCTTGAGTAGCGGGTTGGACTAGAAGACCTCCAAGGTCCCTTCCAGCTTTATTCTGACGACAACAACAACAACAATAATAAAATACAACTTTCTTGTATCCAAAAAGTCATGGGAACATAAAGTGGAAAAAGTTATACAAAATGAGAAGTTGAAGATCTTGTGGGACTTTCGAATACAGACGGATCGTCACTTGGAACACAACACGCCGGATATCACAGTTGTCGAAAACCAAAACGTACAATTTATTGACATGGCGGTACCAGGAGACGCCAGAGTCAAAGAAAAAGAACTGGAAAAAAATCACAAAATAACACGACCTGGCCATCGAAACTACACGGCTATGGATGAAACATGTGACAGTGATACCCATTGTCATTGGGGCACTTGGTACCATATCCAAGAATTTTACAAAACACATCAAGAAATGGCAGCCTCCTGCAATAACACCAGCGGAACTGCAAAAAAATGCACTACTCGGAACATTGTACATCTTAAGAAGGTACTTGGTTGATACCTAGGACGCTGGCAGCAACCTGTATCAACCATTAGCACTGATCAATGGTATTTGTGATGCGTTTTTGAATGTTCAGTTGACTGAGTTTCATGTTTAATGAATAAAGTAAATAATAATAATAATAATAATAATAATAATAACAACAACAACAACAACCTTGGTGGCGCAGCAGACTAAAGTGCTGTTAAGTAGCACCAGCTGCCTACAATTACTGCAAGTTCAAATCTCACCAGGCTCAAGGTTGACTCAGCCTTCCATCCTTCCGAGGTAGGTAAAATGAGGACCCGGATTGTGGGGGCAATAAGCTGACTTTGTATAAAAAAAAGAACACTGCTTATGAAGGGGGGGCGAAAGCCCTACTAAGCAGGTGTATACAAAAGTATGAAGGCTATTGCTTAACGCATTGTAAGCCGCCCTGAGTCTCTGGAGAAGGGCGGCATATAAATCGAATAAATAAATAAATAAATAAATAAATAAATAAATAAATAAATAAATAAATAAATAAATACGCCAATGTCCAAGAATTTTACAAATCCCATCAAGAAATTGCAGCTTCCTGCAAAAACACACCAGTGGAACTGCAAAAAAAGCTGCGCTACTCGGAACATCGTATATTTTAAGAAGATACTTGGTTGATACCTAGGATGCGGACAGCAACCCGTATCAACCATTATTAGCACCAGTCAATGGTATTTGTGATGCGTTTTTGAATGTTCAGTTGACTTGAGTTCCATGTTTAATGAATAAAGATAATAATAATAATAGCAGTACAAGATGGCCGGCCAAATGGCAGGACTGAAGCAAGCCCTTTTGCGTGACTGTGTGCGAGATACCTATGCAAGAAGGGCTGAGTTTGAATCACCCTATTCCATCTGCTCCCTTGCCAATTTTGACACTCACACCCACACTTCATGGCTCCTGCTGGCTCTCTCATAATGGTGGCACTCAAATCTGCTTCTTCACTATATTTAACATAATGATGAAAGCTGCATTCACCTTTGTGTGCAGCTCAGAAAGGCCAAAAATCCCCTTGGGTGCAACCTTAGAGCCAAGGAGAAATTTACTAGCAGTGAGAACAATTAGCCAGTGGAACAGCTTGCCTCCAGAAATTGTGGATGCTCCAACACTGGAGGTTTTCAAAAAAAGACTAGACAGCCATTTGTCTGGAATGGGATAGAGTCTCCTGCTTGAACAGGGGGTTGGACTAGAAGACCTCCAAGGTCCCTTCCGAGTCTGTTATTATTAAGTAATAGATGGAAGCTAATCAAGGAGAGAAGCAACCTAGAACTAAGAAGGAATTTATGGACACTGAGGACAACTAACCAGTGGAACGACCTCTCTCCAGAAGTTGTGAGTGCTCCATCCATGGAGATTTTCAAGAAGAGATTGGACAAACATTTATCCGGAATAGTAAAGGGTTTCTTGTTTGAGCAGAGGGTTGGACTAAAAGACCGCTAAGGTCCCTTCCGAGTCTGTTATTCTGTTATGACTTTATGGGTATCAAACCAACACACAAGATTGTCGTATGGGGAGGGGAGAAAAAAAAACTGGGTTAAACACTCCCAGGTTCGGTTATAGTTGTTAGAGGAAAGCCGAGATGCAGGTAAGCAGCACGCTGATGCCATATTTTCAAAGCTGAAATTCAGCCTTGTCATTCTGTGCCTGAAGGGAGAGTCTGTACGAGCCCTGAACTGGTAAACAAGCAGACGGATGCATTTATCTTTCTAGCAATAGATCTTGAGAACTTCTGCTTTGTTGTTTGGAAACGGATTCTTTTCATTCATCTGCTTTCACTCTCCTTCTTTTTTTAAAAAAAAAAAAAAATCCCAGGTTGTCCTGAGATCTTTGGAATTTAGGGAGGGAGAGGGAGAGAGAACATAGAATATAGATAAATGATAAATAGATGATAGATAGATAGATGATAGATAGATAGATAGATAGATAGATAGAGATAGATAAATAGATGATAGATAGATAGATAGATGATAGATAGATGATAGATAGATAGATAATGATAGAGATAAATAGATGATAGATGATATATGATAGATAGATTGATTGATAGATTGATAGATTGATAGATGATAGATAAATAGATGATAGATAGATAGATGATAGATAGATGATAGATGATAGATGATAGATAGATAGATAGATAGATAGATAGATAGATTGATAGATGATAGATGATAGGTAGGTAGGTAGGTAGGTAGATAGATAGATAATGAGAGATGAGAGAGATGAGAGAGGGAGAGAGAGGAGACAGAGGGAGAGGGAAAAACAGAGAAGAGAGAGAGGATAGAACAACAACAACAAAAAGAAGAAGAAGGGAGGAGGAGGACGAGGAGAAGAAGAAAAAGAAGGAGGAGGAGGAGGAGGAGGAGGAGAAAGAAAGAAAGAAAGAAGGAAGGAAGGAAGGGATGAAAAACAAGAAGAAGGAAGAAGGAAGGAGGAGGAGGGAAGGAGGGAAAGAAGGAAGGAAGGAAGGAGGAAGGAAGGAAGGAAGGAGGAAGGAAGGAAGGAGGAGAGGAAGAGGAAGAAGAAAGAAGGAAGGAGGAGGAGGAGGGGAGGGAAGGAAGGTAGGAAGAAGGAGGAGGAGGAGGAGGAGGAGGAGGAGGAGGAGAAGAGGAGGAGGAAGAAGAGTTAAAATTCTCTACAGGAATAACCCTAAATCCACAAAAGCAAAAGCATTTGAATGCTTGGAATACTTTAAAGAAAAGCACATCTTCGTCACAAAACAAATGCCAACAATTTAGCTACCCCTTGTAAGCTCCTTTTAATAACGGCAGCCCTGCACTGAATTTCCTCCACTACTATATATGGCGAACATGGCTTGAAAGCCGATTGACCTGGTTTTTAAGGACCGAGTGCTCCCAAGCAAATCATTGGGTAACCTTTAGCATGAATGACGGCCTTACGACGTCTTCCCATGGAGTGAACCAAGTCTTTGAGTTCTGCAGCTGTTCTAATGCGAAACCAAGATTGAAGGATGGCTTCTATTAACTAGGTTTGATTGCTGGGTCGCTTTTGACTAACAAGTTTCTTTAGTCGGCTCCATCGATTTTCAATTGGGTGAAGGTCTGGGCTATTCCCAGGCCATTCCAGCAGTGGAATAGGATTATCTTGGTCAAACACGGTTACAGGTAGTCCTCGACTTACGACAGTTCACTTAGTGACCAAAGTTACAACAGCACTGAAAAATGTGACTTACGACCGCTTTTCACACTTATGACCATTGCAGCATCCCGGCGGTCAGGTGATTTACATGCTTGACAACTGACTCACGTTTATGACGATTGTAGCATCTTGGGGTCAGGCGATCCCCTTTTGCGACCGTCCAACAAGCAAAGTCGATGGAGGAACCCAGATTCACTTAACAGCCGTGCCAAATAGAGTCGTAAAATGCAGCAAAGCTCCCTGAACAAATTTCTCACTTAGCAACATAAATGTGGGGGGGGGCTCAATTGCGGTCGTACGTCGAGGACTACCTGTAGAGGCAGTCCTCAACTTACGACAGTTCGTTTAGTGAACGTTTGACGTTACAACGGCACCGAAAGGAAAAAGTGACGTATGACCGTTTTTCCACACTTACGAAGGCTGCGTCATCCAACGCTTGGCAACTGACTCACATTTATAAGAGTTGCAGAGTCTCGGGGTCACGCGATCCCCTTTTTGTGACTTTCTGATGAGGAAAGCCGACGGGGGGGCAGCCAGATTTACTTAACAGCCGTGTGATTCGCTTGAATGCTTCGCTTAATGACTGGGTCAAAGGAAGGTTGTGAAACAGGGCAACGTTCACTTAACTTAACTGTCTCGCTTAGCCACGTAAATCTTGGTCTTCATGGTGGCCGTAAGTCGAGGATTACCCGTAAATGGTTTAAAATAACAAACTTCCCTTGATTTTCTTTTTTCTTTTTTTTTTTTTGAAAAAAAAATATTTTTAAACAAAACATAAAACAACCATCCTCCATTACAATTACAGAAAGTGTGTCGATCGGTTACAATTCTTTTGTGCTTAATCCCATATCCAAAATTTACAAGTTATTTATTTTATTTATCATATTTAATTTCTCTTATTTGTCAGTTTATTGTATCTCATTGTGTTGTTATTCTCATTTAACATTTATTTAACAATGGCATTTATCCCCTAAAAAACCATATCATATACTTTATTATTACATTTATTTCGTATTTCATTTCCATGCTTTCTTACAGTATCTAGCTGGCTAGATTTTCTGACTGCAAGAACCCTTGGGCTAAAGTCAAGGATGATTCATCCCAGGGTGGAGCAAAAGTTAAAAACTAACAGGGAGTTAATCTTGGTTTCACCTGTCTTCACCTGGTGCCTCTTGAAGTAAGATTCTTACTCATCCTCCCTTAATCTCTGGCCACGCAGGAGCGTTTAAGGGCTGTTTGGGATTGGGAGTTCCACTTGTTTTATCTTTAGGCCACAAATTTATAAACGGCAGGAGCACACCTTCCGCAGGTGTCAGTCAGGGGAAGTTTCTCCCGTGGTCAATCAAACTCGTCTCTTACACCTCCCTAGACCTGCTCGGCAGCCCATTTCGGGATTGTTGCATCCTCCTCCGCTTGTTTCCTGGGTTTTAAAACATCCTTAACAGTTTGTTTGGTTAGACTTAGAATGACTTTACTGTCCCTTTGAATGTACACTAATCGGTGTACATTAAAATGAAATTTCATGGCATTATAGCTCTCAAAGGGTCACCATTTCCAATATACACTACATGTTGTTGTTAGTTGCAAAGTCGTGTCCGACCCATCGCGACCCCATAGACAGCGTTTCTCCAGGCCAGGGGTCAGCAACCTGCGGCTCTGGAGCCGCATGTGGCTCTTTCACCCCTCTGCTGCGGCTTCCTGTCACTCAAAATATGCATCACAACTGCCAATGTGTGAGACCCCTCCAGCATGCATTTTATTGAGCTTTTCAACCCTCAGTAGGCCAACCATGGATAAATCCAAGAAAAGAAAAGTTTCAGAAGAAAACAGAACATTTAATTCAACTACATATGCTAGTTTTGTGGCCGCTCAAGAAATAGTCAGGTACAAGGAGTTTTTTGTGGCTCCCGGTGTTTTCTTTTCTGTGGGAAATGGGTCCAAATGGCTCTTTTAGTGTTTAAGGTTGCAGATCCTTGCTCCAGGCCTTCCTGTCTTCTACCATCCTCTGGAGTCCATTGAAGCTCACGCCGACTGCTTCAGTGACTCCATCCAACCACCTCATTCTCCGCTGTCCCCTTCTTCTTTTGCCCTCCATCGTTCCCAGCATTAGGCTCTTCTCCAGGGAGTCCTTCCTTCTCATTAGGTGGCCAAAGTATTTTGAGTTTCCTCTTCAGGATCTGGCCTTCTAAAGAGCAGTCAGGGTTGATCTCCTCTAGGACTGACCGGTTGGATCGCCTTGCAGTCCAAGGGACTCGCAGGAGTCTTCTCCAGCACCAGAGTTCAAAGGCCTCCATTTTTTGGCGCTCAGCCTTTCTTATGGTCCAGCTTTCACAGCCATACATTGCAACTGGGAACACCATAACTTTATTGTCACTTTGAATGTACACAAATTGGTGTGCATTAAAATGAAATTTTGTTGCATACATGTCTCAAAGGGTCACCATTTCCAATATACATCGCATAGACCTGACTAAACAAACAAACAAATAAATAAATATGCATATACCCACATATATTATATGATACGGTGAAGCAACAGTTTAGTTCGGATGTATACATGTACATGGCAAGAGAAACAAATCCTGTGAGTTTACAAGACGGATAGCATAGGGAGCAAAGCTGTTACAGAATCTGGTAGCCCTGCTAGAAATACTTTAAAATCTCCTCCCAGAGGGGAGCAACTGAAACAGATCGTAAAGTGGTGTGTAGGGTCTCTAACAATGCTTCAGGTTCTAAGCACATAGCGCTTATAAGTAGTATCCTGAATGACAGGAAGTGAGCTTCCTATAATCTTCTCCACTGTCCTCACCACTTTCTGTAGGGACTTTCTATCTGAGGCACTGCAGCCACCAAACCACAAACAGTGACCGTTCAATGTTAGAGCGGCACTTTAAAAAGTAACTTAGGGCCATTTCTCATACTTATGACCACTGCAGCATCCCCATGGTCACATGATCAAAATTCAGATGCTTGGCAACCGGCTTGAGCTGTGGTCATAAGTCTGTATTTCTCCCCTATTCCAACCCACAAGGATACAACAAGATCAAAGAAACACCACCAAACACCGAAACACTAATTATTCTGCCAAATATAAAATGGCCTTTTTTAAAGCTTGACATTGACAGAATTGAGCTGGAAGAAACCTTAGAGGTCTTCTAGTCCAACCCCCTGTTCAAGCAGGAGTCCCTATACCATTTCAGACAGGTCTTAAGTCTCCAGTCTTAAGTGATGGAGGAGCACCCACAATTTCTGAAGGCAAACCATTCATCACTGATGAATTGCCCTCACTGTTAGGAAGTTTCTCCTTATTTCTAGGTTGCTTCTCTCCTTGGTTAGTTTCCATCCCTTGTTTCTTGTCCTGCCTTCAGGTGCTTTGGAAAATAGGTTGAAACCCCCCCCCCCCCCTCTTCTTTGGGGCAGCCCCTCAAATACTGAAACACTGCTATCATGTCACCCCTAGTCCTTCTTTTCTCTAGACTAGCCAATACCCAATTCCTTCCACCATTCTTCATATGAATGCTCCAACCCTGGAAGTTTTTAAGATGATGTTGGATTACCTTTTGTCTGAAGTGCTGTAGGGTTTCCTGCCTAAGCAGGGGATTGGACTAGAAGACCTCCAAGGTCCCTTCCAACTATTCTATTCTATTCTATTCTATTCTATTCTATTCTATTCTATTCTATTCTATTCTATTCTATTCTATTCTATTCTATTCTAATTCTATTCTATTCTCCTTCCTTCTTCCCTTCTCATTCTATTCTATTCAATTCGATTTGATTTGATTTGATTCTCCTTCCCCTTCTCTTCTAATTTTCTTCTCCTTCTCTTCCTCCTTCTCTTCTCTTCCTATTCTCTTCTCTTCTCCTTCCTTATTCTATTCTATTCTATTCTATTCTATTCTATTCTATTCTATTCTATTCTATTCTATTCTATTCTATTCTATTCTATTCTATTCTACTCTACTCATATGTTTTAGTCTCCAGACCCCTAATCTCCTTCTCTCATCTTCTCGCTTTTCCTCCTTCCTTTCATGCTCCCCTCACCCCCAACCCCGTCGCCCACTATCTTTCTTTAACTATGCAGACCAAGGTTCCTCCGTTAAGTCTATTTACCCCCCCCCCCCACCTCTCCCCGCCCTCAAGCCGGCCGGGTTAAGGCTAGCGAGGAGTTGGAACCGCTGGCCAATATTTAACTTATATGGTTGAGCCGGCGGCTTTTTCCAACCCCCCCCCCCCCCCCAATCCCGCGCCTTCTTTTCCTTCGCGCTCGCTTGTTTGCTCGCGAATTAATCATCCAGCGCGCAGTCGGCGCCAGGTTAGATTTATCCTAAGCGGGGACGGGGAGGGGGTGAAGGGGGGTGGTTAAAAGGCTCCTGGGAGGAGTGGGACGCCAAGCCGCTTTCGCACCTTCCCGCTTTTGATCCGAGATTAGCGCAGCCTCCCCCCCCCCCTTTTCAGAAGACTGGGGTCTCCAGGGGGCTTAGCTCCAGAGGACATTCCCGCAAGGCGGAAGTTTACACACCACGAGCCAAGAAGGTTACACGGAGGTCTAACTAACTCGGGAACCAGCCGGGCCCGTTGGAAGGCAAGAGGAGAGGGAGCCGGCTGGGTCTCTGGAAGAACAAGGGCCCTTCTCCAACCGGGGACCCTGCAGCGGCGCCTGGCTGTTGCCCCACCCTCCCTCTCCCGTCACCCCGATCTCCCCACCTCCGCCCCCCACCCCCCAGCCTTAGGAAGCTGTAAATCCTTCCAAAATAAGTCCAAGCCATCTACGTTTTTGTAAATGTAAACAGTAACAGAGTTAGAAGGGTCCTTAGAGGTCATCTAGTCCAAACCCCCTTTTCACTCAGGAGACCTGTACTAGGGATTCTAAAACCGCCGAACTGCTGACCTCCTTTCTGATCGACAAGCTCGGTGTCTTAGCCACAGAGCCACCTCGTCAGGCTAGTGGGAGTTTTTTGAAGTGGGAGTGGGAGGCGGGAGGCGGCGCTCGGCCGACTTTTTAAATGAAATAAAGTCACACGGACGAGCGTGCGGGGGGTGGAGGAGTCCTGCCCTCCTCACGCGGATTTGGGGGGTGGGGGGTGATTTCTTTGGACTTTCTCCAGACTTCCTTTAGGCTTCTTTTAGATACGCCCGTGACGCGATTTCCACCAGCCCCTTTGAAAACAGACATTTTTTTTAAAAGAAAGTTACCCTTTTCCATTCTTTTTTTCTTTTTCCCGTAAAGCTTTCCAGAAAGGTGGCGATTGGAAAAAAGACGCATTGATCGTTTCTTGCACCCTCCATTCCCTAATCGAGATCTGTAATTTAGGAGGAGGCTTCTGCTTCTGCCGAGAAAACGAACTGGGAGCAGCGAGGCAGGGACGGGGACAGGAGAGACTGAATCCTCCCGCGTCGAGGTTGAAATCCAGGGAGGTTTACTGTTCACGGGGAAAAGGGGTTTTTCACCAATTTGTTGGGCTGGAGGGGGAAATCGAAGGAAAACTAAGCGAACTTTGTGCTATTGGTGACGGGAGCTAAGGCCTGTACAGACAGGAAGGAAGGAAGGAAGGAAGGAAGGAAGGAAGGAAGGAAGGAAAGGGAGGGAGGAAGGGGAGGGAGGGAAGGAAGGAAGGAAGGAAAGGGAGGAAGGAAGGGGAGGGAGGGAAGGAAGGAAGGAAGGAAAAAAGGAAAGGAAGGAAAGGAAGAAAGACAAGAAAGAAAGAAAGAAAAAAAGGAAAGGGAGGAACTGAGAAAGAAGAAAAGAGTGAGGAGGAAGAAAGGCAGAAAAAAAGGAAAGAACATGGGAAAGAGAAAAAAGAGGGGAGGCAGAAGAAAACATAAGAGAATGGGGGAAAGGAGCGAGGGAAGGAAGGAGAAGGAAAGAAGAATATGAGAAGATAAAAGGGAAAGAAGGAAGGATATGAAAAAGTGAAAAATAGGGAGGGAGGGGAGAGGGAGGACATGAAAAAGGGGATGGGGAAAGAGAAAGAAGGAAGGCCTCTTTGATGCCCACAGTTCATTCAAAGGCCCGGTCTCTGTTTTCTGCTTTAAACATGCAACCCTCAAAATCTATACCCTATACCCCACCTGCCCCTTCACACAATACCCCAGGGTACTGTGTGAAAAAACAGTGAAAAAACGGGGCCCACCAAAAGCCCTTTAGGGCGACACCTGCTTAGTTCTTAACCAGACCATTTCTCTAGGATAGGCGTTCCCAAAATATCCCCCCCCCCCCAAAAAAAATCCCTAAACAACCCCTTTTCTACCGCAGCCTGGAAAACCGCCTGAACTTCGCAGTCAATTAGAAACCCAGCTCTCTTCCGGCTCAACTTTATAAAAGCTTTTAGGGCCGCGAAGGATTTTTTATTTTTTTTCTTAAAATCGGAGAAGGAGCCACCTATCTTAAGTCCGCCCGGCGAGCGACCTTCAACCCCGTTTCAAGGGTGTGAAACGAATCGGTTTGAATGAGAACCCCAAGAATCACATGGGGGTTTGAGGAATGCCCCCACACGCTTCCTTCCCTTCGTGGCCCAGTGGCTTCAAGGGAAGAAAACAAACGCAGACAGACACCGAGAAGGGGTGCGGAGGGGGTGGGGGAGAGACCGTGTGGTGTGTGTGTGTGTGTGACAGAGAGAAGGAGGGAGAGGAGGAGAGAGAGAAAGAGAAAGGAAAGAGAAAGAGAAAGGAGAGAAGAAAGAGAGGGAGAGAGAGAAAAGAAAGGAGAGAGAAGAAAGAGAGGAGAGAGAGAGAGAAAGGAGAGAGAAGAAAGAGAGAAGAGAGAGAGAGAGAGAAGGAAAGGAGAGAGAAGAGAAAGAGAGAGACAGAAAGGAGAGAGAAGAAAGAGAAGATAAAGAAAGGAGAGAGAATAAAGAGAGAGAGAAAGAAAGGAGAGAGAAGAGAGAGAGAGGAGAGAGAGAGAGAGAGACGAGTTTTGTAGCTTTCTGGATCGTTGGGTCTGTAACGCCACTGGTAACATCTAGTCTAGCCTTAATTGTCTGTGTGTGTTTGTTTGTCTGGCCACTCGGCTTCTTTCAAGGCGACCGGGAGGGAAGGGGAGAAGATATTGGGGGGTGGGGGGTGGAAATGATCCTGGAGGCTGGTTTCCTGCCCGGCTTTCAGCCCCCTGGCGCCGAAGAGCTCTTAGCCACCGCTTCGAAAAATGCAGTGTTAGGAAAGCTAATCGCGTTAGATGTTCCGCTCCTATCTTGACCGCATTTGCGCCGCCGCCGCCGCCAAAGCCGGCCTCTCGTTTCTCCCTCCGACGAATACAAACGGCCTGAGTGTCTCCAAACACACAATCCCTTTTATCTCTTTCAGGAGGGGAGCAGGGCGGGGGTGGGAAGGAGAGAGAGGGGGGAGGGAAAGAGACAGAAGAGAGAGAGAGAGAGAGAGAAGAGGGAGAGAAAGGAGAGAGGGAGAGAGAAGGGGGAGGGGGAGAGAAAACAAGAGGAGAGAGGGAGGGAGGGAGAGGGAGAGGGAAAAGGAGACTGGGGAAAGGAGAGAAAGAGAAAGAAAAGGGAGAGAGAGAAGAGAGGGAGAGGGAGAGAAGAGGGAGGGGAGAGAGAAGAGAAGGGGAGAGGGAGGGAGGGAGGGAGAGGGAGAGGGAAAAGGAGACTGGGGAAAGGAGAGAAAGAGAAAGAAAAGGGAGAGAGAGAAGAGAGGGAGAGGGAGAGAAGAGGGAGGGGAGAGGAGAAGGGGAGAGGGAGGGAGGGAGAGGAGAGGGAGAGGGAAAAAGAGGGGGAAGAGGAGAGAGAGAAAGAGAAAGAAAAGGGAGAGAGAGAAGAGGGGGAGAGAGAGGAAGAGAAGAGGGAGAGAGAGAAGAGAGGGATGGGAGAGAGGGAGAGAAGAGGGAGGGGAGAGAGAAGAGAAGGGGAGAGGGAGGGAGGGAGGAGAGGGAGAGGGAAAAAGAGGGGGAAGAGAAGAGAAAAAAAAAGAGAAGAGGGAGAGAGAAGAGAGGGATGGGAGAGAGGGAGAAGAGAGGGAAGGGGAGAGAGAAGAGAAGGGGAGAGGGAGGGAGGGAGAGAGAGGAGAGGGAGAGGGAAAAAGAGGGGGAAGAGGAGAGAAAGGAAGAGAAAGAAAAGGGAGAGAGAGGAGGGGGAGAGGGAGAGAGAGAGAGAGAAAGAGAGAGAGAATAGTGGTTCGCTTCGCCATACTTCGCCATACTTTCGTTTGCCCTTAGCCAAGCCTCGTGGGCCATTTCTCGGGAACCATTTACAGCAGAGCGAGCTAGGTTGGGCCCTGTTGGACCGGGGTCCCCAACCCCTGGTCCGTGGACCGGCACCGCCAGAAACTGGGGGGGGGGGGACGTGCAAACGAGCGAAGCCCCATCCCGTGGGATGCAGGCGGCCTGCGAAACCACGCTCCCTCCGGTCCTTGGAGAAACCTCTCTTCCACGGGCACCGGCTCCCCGGTGCCCCAAAGGTTGGGGGTGGGGGCGCTGTTGTAGGAAGTTAAATAACCCCCACCCCCACCCGAGCTCGTTCCCTCGCGTGGGAAATAAACAAAAAAACCTTTGACTCCTACCAGGAGCCACCCTCCTTCCTTACAACCTGCCACCCACCGGCCTCACAAGGGGACTTTTCTAGAGAGTTTGGTGTCTCGCGTGGGCCCCCCACCCCCGGGGATCTATTTGGAGAACTTCCCAAAGACAGCGAGGCCACTTTCTCGCACCTTAGCAAGGCCTTCTTAAAACAATTCTGCGCCTCTGTTAGCCCAGTCTTTGGAAGCCTTCTGCCATCCACTCCTCCCGCGAATCTCTCCATCTCTCTCCCGCCTCCCCCATAGGTATCAACCGTCTTTCGCCTCTCTCTGTAATAAAAACCACACACACACATCAAACCAGGGGTGGGTTCAAGGCAGCATCTTTGGTGTGGCTTCATGAAAGCCTGTGTGTGTGTGTGTGTGTGTGTGTGTGTGTGTGTGTGTGTGTGCACAACTGTCTGTGGAACCCTTCCACTAACCCAGCGGGCATGATTCCCAGGCTTCAGACGTAGACCAACAACCCTCGCCACCCCTTAACCAAGATTACCGTGAAACAAACTTGGGCTGCCCTTGAAAGGCAGCTGGTAGGCCTTTCCTGGGTCTGATTAGGGGTGTGAAGAGAAAACTTGTGCTTGTGCGTCTCTCCCTCCCTTTCTGCCTTCCTCGCTTCTCCCTCTCTCCTCTCTCTCTCTTCTCTTTCTCTTTTTCTGTCTCCTCTCTCTCCTCCCTCCCTCACCTCTGCCTCTGTCTCTTTCTGTCTCTCCTCTCTCTCTCCTCTCTTTGTCTCCTCTCTCCCTCCCATCTCCCTTTCTCATCTCTCTTTCTGTCTCCTCTCTCTCCTCTCTCCCTTCTTTCTCTTTTTGTCTCCTCTCTCTCTCCTCCCTCACCTCTGCCTCTCTCTGTCTCTTTCTTTCTGTCTTTCCTCTCCCTCTCCCTCTCTCCTCTTTCTCTGCCTCCTCTCTTCCTCTCCCTCCCATCTCCCTCTCTCCTCTCTCTCTCCTTTCCATACATTTGTGTTTGTTTGTTTGCTTGCTTGTTTCTGTTGTTGTGCGGGCCTACCTCCCACATCCTGAAAAATGCCCCCCCATCACCTCCCCCACCTAAATAAATAAGTAAATAAAATGCCGCTGGAGCTCAGGATCCCAAAGTGTCTATTTGACCCCGAAGCGCAGCCAGCTTTAAGGAGGTTTGCGCTTCTTCTGAGCTAATCCTGCTGGCGGGGGTCCCCACACAGACATCTCCCGACAAAGGGGGCGAGACGAAGCCATGTTTCCCACGTCGGATTCGGCTCTCCCACGGAAACCTTCCCACCCCGCGGGAAACCAGGGCGCTCCAGAGAAACAGAAGTTACTGCTTCGTGTTTTTTTCCCTGCCCTTCTCGGCAAGACCACCCCCCCCCCGTCCCCCGTCCCCTCTCCACACGCCCAGAACCCCAAAAAGCCAGGGTCTCCGATGCAGCCCCTTGCCCACAACAGATTGGAAGAGAGCCGTAACCCGTTCTGTGCTGGTTCGGCCCGCATATCAGGCGGATGGGGGGGGGGAGGGGGGAAGGAGAGCCACAGACACGCGCGCGCAAACCCGCCTCCCGTTTGCTTCCTTCCCCCAGACAGGCCGCCCCTCTTCCTCCCCCCGGAGCTGACTACAAGCTAGCCTTCAGACGCGGCGATTCACACTCCGGGTCTCCAATATCCTCCCAACCAACGGCGGAAAGGCAAAGGCGGGTGGGGGGATGGGGCGGATTGAGGAGACAAGGGGGCTCCTTCGAACCCCCCCCCCCTCTCCGGAGGTGTTTAAACAACCCTGAAAAGCGGGCAGAGCGAAGGAAGGGAGGCGCCCGGCCTAGAGTGGGTTAGCAAGAGTGGAGCGAACTTGGTAGAAAGAGAAAAAGCCAAAATCCTTCAGAGACGCGTTTCACCCAAGCAGGTCTTCTCTGCGTTGCAGGGGTCCTACGGGGGATCGCGGGCGGGGAAGGGGGGCGGCAGGTAGGCGCTAGGAGGAAGTGGGGGGGTTGAAATCAAGACTGGCGTGATCGGAGGGGAGGGGGTCGGGGAGAGGTGAGCCGACAGTCACTTGCAGAAAACCCGTCTGGTCCCTTAAAAACGCGCCGCGAGCCTTTCGGGGTGTCTGAAGAGGTCGCCCAGCTGCGGAACCCGAATCCGTCCCTATTCTCGAGTCGCCCCCACTCCCACCCCCCCACTCCCACTGTTGATACTTAACAGGCGCTACCTAAACATTGCATTGGTTTAACGCGTTTTAAGCACTCATGCCCCCACGTGCAATTTCCATTTTCCTTCCTTCCTCTCTTTCTTTCCCTTCCTTCTTTCCTTCCTTCCTTCCTTCCTCTTTCTTTCTCTTCCTTCTTTCCTTCCTTTCTCTTTCTCTTCATTCCTTCTTTTTTTCCTTCCTTCTCTTTCCCTTCCTTCCTCCCTCCTTTCTTTTTTCTTTCTTTCTTCTTTCCTTCCTTTCCTTCTCTCTCTCTCTCTCTCTCCCTCTCCCTCACCCGCCCCCCAGAACTGCGCTTTCTTCTCCCGACTCTGGCTCCCCTCCAGGCAATCTGTACTACAATCCCCATCCTCCCCCACTTCCTCCTACCGACGCCTACTTCTCTTCTCCCGAAATGCAACCGGTCCTAATTCCTGCCGCTTCGGAAGATCGCAACGCCCATTAGCCCTCAGGGCTGCGCTGGAGGGGATGGGTGTTGTAGTAGTAGTAGTCCGAGAGGGCAGGGCCGCAAGAAGGCGGTAGGCTGAGGTCGGAGGCAGCTCATTGGCTTCCAAGAGAGCGAATGCAATACTGGCAGGAATGTTTAAGCCCCTATATCCCACCCCACAAAATACTCACAAGGAAGGGTTCGAGGGAGGGAACGCGAGTAGAGCGCGAGCGTTCCTTCGGCAGCCCTCGCGCTGAATCAGGGGAAGGAGCGCGGCGCGCGTGTGTTTGTGCAACTGGGGGTGGGGTGGGAGGTGGGGGGTGGAGGGAGAGAGAGAGAGAGACGAAACGGGGCTCCTGGAAACCCAACACAGACGCTGCTTCTCCAGTCTTTATAGAGCGCCCTCGTCGGAGGAGAGAGAGACGTAGGCACAAACGCGCGTGGAAGCCGAGCAGAAGGGAACGCTGCCCCATCGGGTAGTAGGCTGGGCAGGCAGGCACGCGCGTGTGCCGGGGAAAGCCGGGACAAGCTCGCCCCGCCCCACGCGCCCTTTCACCTTTTACAACCCTCGCCGAGACACACGTGCCTTCACTCTCCTCCTCCTCCTCCCACTTAGCCCAAGAGGAGAAGTGGCTAAGGCGTCCCACCCAAGCTGAAATCTGGGCCAGGGGAAGAGCGAAGAAAAAGAAAGGGAGGGGCGTTTCTTACCCCCCTTCCTCCTCCCTCCCTCCCTCCCTCCTCCTCTTCCTCTTCCTCCTCCTCCTCCTTTTCCCTCCTCCCTTTCGCTGGAGCGAGCCAAACCCTCTCAGCCAAGCCCCCTAGAGGCAGGCGTCCCTCCCTCCCTTCCTGGTTTGCCCCCTCCCCAAACACACTTCTTGCCTGTCTGCCTCTCCAATGGCCCTGGCGGCTGCTACTCCAGCCGCCGCTGCCACTCTTCCCCCCCCCCCCCACTCCTCCTCCTCCTCCTCCTCCGCTCCTGGTGACAGATCCGCTGGGCCCGGAGCATTGGGGATGCAGTTTTGCCGTTTCCGACACCTTCTTTTTATAACTCGTCTCCCACCCCCACCCCCATCCCATCCGCACGACCTGTCAGAACCACGCCTCTGGAGCCAGCCAATTGGTCCGAAAGCGTCAAAGGGCCAATCAAGGCGCCCGCCCGCCCCGCTCGGCAGCCCAGCGAAGGCCACCTTACAACCTGGCGCAGCGAAGCGGTCGGGCTTTAGAGGTAGAGATAGACTCACACCCGGGCGCACGCCCGCCCTGCCACACCGGCGCACTCTCTCTCTCTCTCTCTCTCTCACACACACACACACACACACGCCTTCACCACCAGCAGAGCGCGCACTCGCTGGCTTTCCCTCCCTCCCTCCCTCTCTCCCACCCACCCCATCCATCCACACTCGCGGGCGCGCGCACACCTTTCTTTCCTCCCTCCCGGGCGTGGGACTCGGGGAGCTTCCTCTGCCTGGCTGGCTGGCTGCTTCGCAGAAGCCGAGGAAGGGAGGGAGAGGAGGCGGCGGTGGTGGTGGGGGGAGGGAAGGAGGGAAGCGCCCGACTTAGCACAAACTCGTTCCGGCTTCCTCGACTCAGCGCAGCTGAGCCGAGCCGTCCATTGATTCGCGGGCTTATCCTGCCTCCCGAGTTCTTTCCTCGCGGGAGTGGCGGGGGAGGGGGGGGTCTCTCTCTCACACGCATACCAGGGGAGGCCAAGCGGAGGAGGTTGCAGGGAGCGGGGAGGGGGAGGGAGGCAGAAGGCGAGGCGAGCCAGCCGGCTGGAAAGGAGAAGAGCGCCGGAGACGGGGAAAGGAAAGGCTGCGGGGCTCCGGGCGAGACAGCTGCGCGGGGGCTGCGGGAGGAGGTGGAGGAGGAGGAGGCGGCGCCAGCCTTTGGCACCTTTTGGAGGGTCGCAGAGTTTTCCGCCCCGCCGGCTCTTCTGCTTCCTTTCGCCTCGGTCCGGGCGCTTCGATGAGAAGCCGCCGCGCCGACCGCTGCTGTTGCGGCGGCTGCTCCAGTTCTCCGCGCCTGCAGCTGGAAGATAATGGCCAGGAGGAACTGAAGAAGGACTAAGAAGCGGGAGGAGGAGGAGGAGAGCCCATCCCGGCCAGAGGAAAGGAAGGAAAGAAGGAAAAGGGAAGAGGAGGAGGAGGAGGAGGAGGGTGGGTGGGAAAGACCACCGGGCTCCCAGACCTCGTGCAACCTCTGCGGCAGCAGGGACTGGACCGAAGCTTCTCCGGGACCCCGTTCACCTCACCCCATCGCCGCCTTCCTGCTTTCCCCCCTTCTTCGCCCGGCTAAACTTTCCCTCTTGTTCCCTGTTGCCGATACAGCGGCGGCGGCGCAGCAAAGCGAGAGGCGCCTCCGATCCTTTGCAATTCTCTCCGAAGTTAGATAAAGCCCTGATCCTATCACTCATTAAGCAGGAGGCGCGTCGGCCGATAGATAGATAGACCCACGCAGGAAATACAAGACACTCAGACTCACGCACGCATACACACACACACACAGGCTTCTTCCACCAAGGGCGACGAAGCGCCGGAGTCCAGTTTCCCCTCGGTCGGTCGTGGGGTAGGGTGGGGTGGGGGGCGGCCATGGCCTCTATCTCGGCGCCGGCTGCCTGGATTCCCCGGTGAGGCTCGCTTTACGGTCGCTTCTCACGAGCGGCCAGCTCTGACTTCGCCTCTTTGGCCGTTTTCTCCCGGACCGGTCCCTTTTGCCAAGCGGAGGAAGGAGGGAGATCGAGGCAGGGGCTGCTGCGAAGCCCCGGTGCAGGAGAAGAAGCAGAAGAAGGGAGGAAGAGAAGGAGGAGAAGAAGAAGGAAAAGGAGGAAGAGGAGGAGAAGACGAAGACGCGGCGCCGGCGGGACTGTGTTGGATGAGTTTCTCCATGAGAGAACCCGTGATTCCTGGGACCACTATGGCTTACCACCCTTTCCTACCTCACCGGGCGCCGGACTTCCCCATGAGCGCCGTTTTGGGCCACCAGCCTCATTTTTTCCCAGCTTTGGCCTTGCCACCCAACGGAGCTGCCGCGCTTTCCTTGCCCGGCGCTTTGACCAAACCGATCATGGATCAACTGATTGGAGCGGCGGATTCCGGCCTCCCTTTTTCCGCTTTGGGACACCAAGCTGCGGCTCATTTGCGGCCTTTGAAAACCCTGGAGCCGGAAGAAGAGGTGGAAGACGATCCCAAAGTCCACTTGGAAGCCAAGGAACTTTGGGAACAATTTCACAAACGGGGGTACCGAGATGGTGATCACCAAATCGGGAAGGTAAGCGCTGGGCGGCCGCGCGGGAGCTGTGATTTTTCAACCGCCTTTTCCACGCTGATATCTCTTAAGAGAAACTTTCCAGCTGTTCTCTTGCGGGTTTGGGGTGGGAAAAACGATCGGAAAAAGGGGGGCCTCGCCGCTTTTCTGAAGGACGAAGCGAGCCCCGTCCTTGCGTAAAAGCCTCAATGCTTTTACCTAAAAGGATCCCCCCCACAAAAAAAATCCTCACCCACCAACCCGCAAACTTGCTGACTTGGTGGATTAAGAGAAAGTTAGCCGTTCTCGGAGTTTTTAAAAAAAACTTTTTACGGCTGGATGCCTTCCGAGAACTCCAGCGGGTTAGTTCCAGAAAGAAAAAAAAAGAGCTGGGATTTGCTTGTTTCCTTCCAAGAAAATTGGAGAAGGAAAAAGCAAAAGGATGAACTCATGAACTCAGCCCACCCCCCACCCCCCAAAAAAAAATTGCCTACAGCTCTTTTCTGGTCATAAAATATTTTTTTTAATAAAAAAAAAAGAAATCGCTTGGGTGCCTGGTGCTGGGTGCTTCCAAATTCAAATCCAGGAAAGAAAGGAAAGGATCAGAAAAAGGGAAAAAGGGGAAAAAAAGAGAGAGATTTTTTTCCCCTCTTCCAATAAAAGCTGTTCCTTTTCTTTTGAATCCCAGATTTTTAAATCAGGTATAAGAGGCTCAGGCTCACCTAGGCCTCACTGTTAAATTCTGGCACATCAAATTTTGGAGGGAAGGATCCGTGTTTTTCCCGCAGTGTAATCACCCCTCTTCCTCTTTTAAAACTTTCTAAACTGCAGTTGTTGTTTAAAGTAACAACAATATGTTGTTTCAACAACTGTTCAACAACAGTTGTTTAACGGCAAAGGAGGGCTTTCCTGTTTAATGCGTACCTTAAAAAGTAGGAAAAAGCTATCCATCCTTGAATTATTTTCTTCTAATGCCGGGACAAAATATAATATTTGGGAATGTTCCCCTTATAGGAGCTGCCTTTAAGGTCTCGGGGGGTTATAGGGATTTATTAAGACCCATTCAAAATGGTCTGAAATCATTGGCGAAGAAAAGAAAACCGTTCAGAAACTGGCGGGAAGGGGTTTGCAGTGTGTTTGTGTGTTTGTGTGTGTGTGTGTGTTGGAGAGGAAATGGTTGTTTTTTCTCAATGGGAAACCAACAAGATTCCCTGCAGAGATTTCTATAAAGGGGTTTTGGGCCCTTCGATTAACTCTAACCAGCAAAATATTTGCACCAACCAGCAAAAATTTTTTGCATGTTTGGAAATGATATTTGGAAATCATGAATAAAATAAGTTTGGAAATCATGAAAGCCAAGGATACAACATCCCCCAATGTGAGATGTTGATATTATAAATTGATAATATTAATATAACACTCCGCTTTTTTCTATAGACTTGAATGCTCAGCCTTTAAGGAACAGCGTACCCTGTAAAATATGTGTGTATTACTAACAGACTTTAACAGTTGGATTTTCAAATGATTCTAGGAAGGAGGGGAAGAAGGAAAGAAGGAAGGAAGGAAGGAGCATGAAAGGGAGGGAGAGGAGGAGGAGGGAAGGAAGGAAGGAGAGAAGAAGGAAAGAAGGAAGGAAAGAAGGAAGGAAGGAAGGAAGGAAGGAAAATAAAATAAAACAATGTCATATAACATAATATTCACTTTGTTTGTCTCTAGGAGAATGTTCCCACCTTTTAAAGTGAGGTGTACAGGTCTGGATAAAAAGGCAAAATATATTTTATTGATGGACATTGTAGCGGCAGACGACTGTAGATATAAATTCCATAATTCGAGGTGGATGGTGGCTGGGAAAGCCGATCCCGAAATGCCGAAAAGAATGTATATCCATCCGGATAGCCCAGCCACGGGTGAACAGTGGATGTCAAAAGTTGTCACTTTCCACAAACTGAAACTGACCAATAACATTTCGGACAAACATGGATTTGTAAGTGTTTTTAATTCACTTAGTGAGTTTTCCCTGAACTCCTCATCTTCCCCCTTGACATAACGCAGGTCTTCATGTAAATGATGATGATGATGATGATTATTATTATTATTATTATTATTATTATTATTATTATTATTATTTATTAAACATGAAACTCAGTCAACTGAACATCTAAAAATATATCACAAATATCATTGACTGGCACTGACGGTTGATACGGGATGCTGCCAGCCTCCTAGGTATCGACAAAGTATCTTCTTAAAATATACGATGTTCTGGGCATTGCAGGAAGCTGTAATTTCTTGATGTATTTTGTAAAATACACAATACATGTAGATTATTATTATTATTATTATTATTATTATTATTATTACTGCTGCTACTACTACTAGCAACAATAATAATATAAAATAGCATTACTACTAGTAGTAGTACTATTAGCTATTTGCAAAATAGGGCAAAAAGAAATTCAGGCCTATTGGAGAAATGGGGCAAAGGTTTACTTTGTATTAAGAGAAACACAGATTTGTAAGTGCTTTTAATTCGCTTAGTGAGTTTTCCCTAAACTACTAATCTTCCCCCTTGACTTAATGCTGGTCTTCATGTAGATGATGATGATAATAATGATTTTACTACTAGTAGTAGTAAAAGTACTACTACTAGTAATACTATTAGCTATTTGCAAAATATGTGACTAGAAATTCAGGCCTATTGGAGAAATGGGGCAAACATTTACTTCGTATTAAGAGAAACACAGATTTGTAAGTGCTTTTAATTCGTTTAGTGAGTTTTCCCTGAACTACTAATCTTCCTCCTTGACATAATGCTGGCCTTCATGTAGATGATGATGATGATGATGATGATGATGATGATTTTACTATACTAGTAGTAATAAAAGTACTACTACTAGTAGTAGTACTATTAGCTATTTGCAAAATACGGTGACTAGAAATTCAGGCCTGTTGGAGAAACGGGGCAAAAATATACTTCTTTATTAGAAACGGTTGGAAATCTTTTTCTTACGCTTGAAATGGACTGTTAAATTGTAGGTTCCAGATTTTTTTGTAATAAACTCCAGGTTTTAAAAGGAAGTTGGGGAGGGAGGATCAACCCTATCTTTTGGCCTTAGGATGGATGACCTGTTAGGTTCGGCTTTCTTAGGAAGGGAGTGGGAGAGAAGAATAAAATTATGAGGGTAGGGCAAGGAGAAGGAGAATCAAATCGGCTGAATAAAAAAATCAAATCACCATGCGAATCTCCAAAGCGAAACTGCCCCAAATGGTAGAATCTGGCCTTTGTATATTGGGAAGAACTGAATTCTATTTAAAGTGGGGGGGAAGGAGAAAGGAAAGCGGAAAGCGGAAAGGAAAGGAAAGGAAAGGAAAGGAAAGGAAAGGAAAGGAAAGGAAAGGAAAGGAAAAAAGGAAAAAACCTCTATTGACTATGATATGGAAAGAATATATTTCACGGTTAGACTTTATTTTTCAAATAGTCAAATCACATCACCATTCCTCCAAATATAATAGTTTCAATATAAAATGAGGTGGCACGCAATGTTATCCCTTTAAAATCAATTAATTGACCAGTCTTATTGAATAGCTAGCTAGCTAGCTACTCTCTCTTTCTCTCTCTTTCTCTCTCTCTCTTTCTCTCTCTCTCTCATATCTTACATATATCCATGCATAGAGACATACGTATCTCTGCTCTGGCTCTCCCCGAATGGGATCCTTTCTCTTATTTTAGGCAACTTGGATCTGGATCTCTACAAATTGTGGAAGAGGGCAGTTGGTTGGAAGTAGAATTCTTCGTACAAAATGTCAAAATTTGTTCCTATAAAGTTCAGGGAAGCTACACTTCCCTGTAGATTAGAAAAAACGTTGAGTGGTTTAGATATAACGCGTGCGCCATTTCCCCTCCATTAAATCTTGTTCTCCCAACCTCTTTTTCTTTCTTCTTTTTTTTTCCCCTTCCTCTCCCTTAGACCATCTTAAACTCTATGCATAAATACCAGCCTCGGTTCCACATCGTCAGAGCCAACGATATCCTGAAGTTACCCTATAGCACATTCCGCACTTATGTCTTTCCGGAAACGGAATTCATTGCCGTCACAGCCTATCAGAACGATAAGGTAAGGGGATTGAGGTTGGAAAGGGAGTGAGTGGGGAAGGGGGGAATGTCCACCAGTGTGTGAGCCTCGGATAAGGCTTTGATTGGAACAGGAAGGACTGGGAGATACAGGTATCAAAATCTGGCCCTTTGGTTTCTCTTCTGCTTTTTCCCCCTCTCCTCTCCTCTCCCCTCCCTTTCTCTCCACTCCTCTCCTCTCCTCTCTTCTCTTTTTCCTTCACGTGCTTCAAAGAAACCATAAATTAAATACCTGTTTGGTCAAGCTCATTAAAGAGGAGTGGGGTATTATTATGGGAAAAGGGTGTTAATTGAATTTATGGCTCTGAGCCTACCTTGGACTGGCAACAGCCTAAGCCAAGGGCTTCAACTCTCTCCTTGAAGGTCATTGGAGCTATGGAGCCAAAAGGATGTTTTGACTTTCCATTCATCTCTCCGTCTTTTTCTTTGAACTTCTTTTTTTTTTTGGGTTGATAGCGACTTGGTTGTTTATATATGTCTCTGGGAGGGTGGGGGGTATTTTCCTTTGGGTGAGGGAAGAAGCTGACCTCACTGGCAATATTTAAGGGGCAATCTTTGGAAAGATGGGATTTATTTATTTATTAGTCCAATTTATATGCCGCCCTTCTCCGTAGACTCAGGGTGGCTTACAATGCATTATAGCAATAGCCTGCATACTTTTTTGTATATACCTGCTTATTAGGGCTTTCGGGGGGGGGGGGGGGGGGCTAAGCGGTGTTGTTCTATACAAAGTTGGTTTATTGCCCCCACAATCCGGGTCCTCACCCGGGATATGGGATAATAGGTGGCTGGTTGGCTTGACTAGTTAACTGCTGAAATTTTCCCCCGATTATGCATGAGAGAGGTGGAACGTAAGAGCTTGAATTCACCTGAAAAGCATGGGAAAGAATTCAGTGTCTTAACACCAGATCTTGATGCTCCTTTTTGTTCATTGGGTTTCTCTCACTCTAAACGAGCGGCTTGTAAGGGGCCTTTTGTGAAGTTTTCACAAGCTTGCGAGAATGGAAAAGCTTGTTCCAGAGAGGAGGGAGGGAAGAAGGGAGGAAAAGAGAGAGAGAGAGAACAGAGGGATGGAAGGATGGATGGATGGAAGGAAAGAAGGAAGGAAGGAACGAAAGAAGGGAAGAAGGAAAGGAAGGAAGGAAGGAAGGAAGGAAGGAAAAGAGAGAGAACAGACAGATGGAAGGAAGGAAGGAGGAGGGAAAGAAGGGAGGGAAGGGAGGAAGGAAGGAAGGGGAAGGGAGGGAGAGAGGAAAGAAGGAAGGAAGGAAAGGAAGGAAGGAAGGAAAAGAGAGAGAACAGACGGATGGAAGGAAGAAGGGAGGGATGGAAAGAAGGAAGGGAAGGGAGGAAGGAAGAAAGGGAAGGAAGGAAGGCAGGAGGGAGGGAGGGAGGGAGGAAAGAAGGGAAGGAAGGAAGGCTGGTTTGATTGCTTTCACTGCCCTGTGATATGTGCAATTCAGAGCCAACCTGCCCTCTGAATCAAAATGGCAGCAGGTTTGCAAAGAAATTGTGTGGAAGATGGGAAAAAGAGACAGTTGTGAAGACCGAGGTTTGTCAGACTTTCTGGTGAAAGCGGCCTAAAGGCAAAGCCACTAAGAAACAGAGTTGGTCCAAATCCTATTTGATAGTGGTAGAGGAAGAAAGGGGGAAGAAGAGGGAAGAAATGGAGCCAGTTCCTCTAAGATAGGCTTCACAACTTGGTCTTTGCTTGCTTGTCAAGGTCCTTTTGCAGAAGAATGGAATTGAACAGGACTTCACCTGTCTGCAGGTGTAGGGACTTAACTAAGACCTCCTCCTCTCCAGTAGAACCCTGTTCTCCTGCTCTTTGGCCAAGCCAAAAATCTGGAAGGTCTACGAATTGCTGAGAAGGCCATTCTGGTCAACAACTTGCCACTCGTCAAGAGGAGTGGAGCTTCTTGAAAGTAGAGTAGAAATACGGCCTCCGTGTCACAACCTAAAAAGCAAGGCTCCAGCTTGCTTTTTGCTCCTTGGCCAAAGAAATTTAGGACCCAGAAACTTCAGGTGGGGCCAGTCGGGGAAAAATGGATTTTCAGAAGGTCCCGAGAATCCTGTGAGTTCTTGGGTCCCACTTCTAGATAGATAGATAGATAGATAGATAGATAGATAGATAGATAGATAGATAGAAAAGGTAGGTAGGTAGGTAGGTAGATAGGTAGGTAGGAAGAAAGAAAGAAAGAAAGAAAGAAAGAAAGAAAGAAAGAAAGAAAGAAAGAAAGAAAGAGAAAGAAAGAAAGAAAGAAATTCCCCGAAGAGTTCATTCAAATCTAAACTCCCTTATGCTCAATTGGGCTTCCACCGAAACTCAGCTGTTCTAGGATTGTGATCTAAGCAGGAAAGTGGTGGATTACCTGTGAGATTTTATTTTATTTTTTGCTCTGAAGTGACACCCAGTGATTATCCTTCCTTCTTTCTCCTTTTCACTCGCCTTCTCCTCTTTCTCCTCCTTCCCCTTTTCCTCCTTCTTTCACTTCTCCTTTCTCCTTCCCCATCCCTTTCTCCTTCTCTCTTCTCCCTCTCCCTTTTCCTTCTCCTTTCTCCCTTCTCCCTTTTTCTTCTCCCTTCTTCCCTTCTTTCTCCCTTCTCCTCCCGTATTATGAAAAAAAATCTCCTCCTCCCCCTTCTTCTCTCCATTCTCCTTTTCCTCTTTTTCCTTCTCTCCATTCTCCTTTTTCCATCTCCTCCTTCTCTTTTTCTTCTCCTACTCCTTCTCCCTATCATCCTCCTCCTCTCCATCAGCCCAGCCGGTCGTTCTCCCCATCCTCCGGTTCCGATTTCAGCATTCAAGAGTTTGCTTCACTATACCTCAGACTTACTCAGCAAATTTTCCCAAGCTGGAAGCCTTTCCAACCCAGCTTTGAAATGAAATCTTCCTTCAATCCCCCATAAAAATCAAAGCAAGGAACAGATTGTTTGGGGAAAAGCTAGAGAAGAATCTGAAGACAGAAGGGGGCCCGTTAGATATTTTGTCTAGCAGATATTCTTTAAGTATGCGAAAGATAGGCATGCACGCTGGTTATAAATCAAGATTCGAAGTCCCCTAAAAATATTTAAAGTAAAATATTTTACTTTAGCAAAGAGAGGAATCCGATGCTTTTGCAATTGAATTAAGGCAGGTAAAGCCTTGAGACCATAACATGACTAATGGGCTGTGCGTTCCATTCATTCCGAGAAGAGACTAACAGTGCACTTGTCTCTCTCTCTCTCTCTGTGTATTTGTGTACGTGTGTATGCACACACACTCACACGCACTCACAGAGTGGGGGGGGGGGGAGTTAGCAAAGCCCAAGCAGCCACTAATTAGCTAAGACTGAGCAACTTGGAGTAAGGAAATGACCACGGGAACTTCATCCCCTGTGGGACCCCTTAATCCTCTCCTGAATAGCCACAAATTTGCAGCAAAGAACTATAAAGCCATTTTTTTAAAAAAAAAAAGGTGGGGGGGAGGGATGGATGCCAGCCTGCTTCTGAGATCCCGTAAACCTCTCCTTTTTATTTCTGCAAAGATCTGGACAGAAGTTTTTTTTCTGGGATCTTGACTTTTTTTTTTTTTAAAGGAAAATGTTTGGTTTAAATAAATCAGGGGTTGTTGGTTTTTTTTTTTTTTTTTGCCCCGCTCCTCTATAGATTTTCCCCTCCTCTTTCCTGTTATCTTTTGTGCTGCAGTCTCAGAATCATTCTGTACCTCTAAAAATCACCCCGTGTCTGCACCTAAGGTTTAAGTCCTGGTCTTTCTTGCTAAGCTATTAAATTACGGCTGCTTGTCGAAACCTCTGCATATTTGCAACTGTCCCCTTCTAGACTCTTACTACTGCTCTACAGAGGGCAGAAATGCACCAGAAATGCACCAATTACACTATTAACTCTTTAGCAGAACAAATCTATGAACTGTAACTGGACAATAAAGAGATAACAGGGAGGAAAAGTTAACTAAGGGACCTAACTGGTGTAAATTTTTAGTTCTGGCTTTGCTGCATTGTAACCACTTGATCTTTAGTTTTTATATATATATATATATATATATATATATATATATATATATATATATATATATATATATATATATATATACATACATACATACATATACATATACATATACATATACATATACATATACATATACATATACATATATATATATATATATATATATATATATATATATATACATACACACATACACACACACACACACACACACACACGTTTCGCACCAATGGATTCCAGAGTCTTTTCTTTCCTAAGAATCCAAGTCGGGATAAATATGACAAATATTTCTTTCACTGTCCTTCTTTTTGCCAGATCACCCAGTTAAAAATCGACAATAACCCTTTTGCCAAAGGCTTCCGAGACACAGGGAATGGAAGGCGAGAAAAGAGGTAAGAAGAATACGTACATTTCCATTTTCCCTTTTTTGGGGGGTGGGGGAGCCGTCAGAGAAGCCATCAGAAAAAAAAGGCCCTTAATAAAATAAATAATAAAATATAATAAAATAAAATAAAATAAAATAAAATAAAATAAAATAATAAATAAAATAATAAATAATAAAACAGAAATATTCCTTCTTTCCAGTTCCTATCGCAAAATATCCAATCGTTAGGTAAACACGAGGCGAAAAGCAGGATTGGAAAGTTTGGGTTTTTTTTTTTTTTTTTTTTAACTTTTAAAAGTTTGACAATGTGCGACATTCTCTTTGGTGCTACTCAAAGGAGAAACTCTCTGCCAAGTGTAAATGCGTAGCTTACGGACACATGGTCCCTATTAGTGACATGATAAAGACTGAAAAGATGTGGGATAGGCCACAATTGATAACCAAACTGGTTTTGAACGGGGGACGTTCAACAGATTTTGTTGGAAGACTCTGGAGTTTCTTTCAAAGAAGAAGCTCCAGTCGCCATCAAAACTGGGGAGTAGGAAATCGAAAATAACACTTATCTCCTCACTGGGTAAGATTTAGGTTAAGTGGCAAAAAGGAAAGGAGGGGAAAACTCACGTCAATCTGCTTCTAGCAGCTTCTATACATTGTCTAGTTCCCTATCCATGTGAAAATACTGTGCTTACAAGATACATTTTTATAACATTTATATTTGCTGATAAAGAAATAAAGGGAGACTAGTATAGATCTATTTCAAGCTATTTAGCTCTCATCAGCTAGCCATACCCTTACTTGGATTTGAACTTGGGCTGCCTGCATATTAGGCAGTTGTATTAACCTCTGAGCCACTAGTCTTCATTTCTTTACAGATTGGGTCTCAAGAAGCGGTAGGGAGGATTGAAATATTAACAAGGAGGATGTGAATAGGAGGAGCAAGAGAAGGCCAGATTTTCCTAGACCATAAGAGAATCAACATTTGCATTCAAGCGTTAAACAAGAATTATTTTCTTGAAGCTATTACTAGAGCAGATATCTCCTGAAGATTTCAAACAGTCAGTTGGTTAGGAATTTCTCTTCTTCTCAACCACTTTTAAAATTTGCATCTCCCTCCATCGAAACAAATAAACCTGGATCCTCAATTGCCTGATTTCCAAACAGGCTGTGTTTTCACCCAAAATGGTTATGGCCTCATTCTGCTTGACTAGTTTAATAAGTTCAACAAATTAAGGTTAAATGTCTTGTGTGAATTCAGCTTTTGAGATGTCTGGACGCACAAACTGGCCAACCGCATTTTTTGGTCTGTCCAAACTACAGTCAGTGTAATCAATGAATGGCTTAGGGATGTTATGTATTTTTTTTAAGGGGGTTAATGAGATAAAAGGTGGTTTAATTAAGCCTGGATGAAGGCAGCATGCAAGCAAAGTCATACAGAGGGCTGTAAAAGATTTGGTCTGACAATTGCTTGACGAGCTTCAACGATTTAAGACAAAAATTGGCATCTGGATAATGGAGGCTTCCAGTTTCCATCACTTGAAACCAGAATGGCCTATAACGAAGCAGAATGAGATTGGTAAATGCCAAATATTTAAAAGTCTGATTGTTCAAACTTGCTTTGAGAGTTTCATCCTACAGTGATGATGTCAGCCTGGGAACAAGGGCTCAACTGTACACTATCCTTAGTACAGGAAGTAGTCCTTGACTTACGACCACAATGGAGCCCAGAATTTATGCTGCTAAGCGAGAAATTTGTGAAGTGGATTTTGTCTCATTTCATGACTTGTCTTGCCACATTTGTTAAGCGAATCACTGGGGTTGTTAAATCCGTCACATGGTTGTTAAGTGAATCTGGCTTCCCCATTGAATTTGCTTCTCAGAAGGTCGTAAAAAGGGGGATCACCCTTTTCATGTGGAAACCCCACCCCTCCCAGGATGCAGCCATGGTCATTCGTGTGAAAAACTTTTTTCCACTATCTTTGTAAATCTGTTGTAAATCGAGGATTATCTGTACCATAGACAACCTTATCCTTAAACCCATTCTAAAAATACAGGTTTTGGCTGACTTGAAGATTTCTCTCAACCTTTCGGATCGACTTGATTTAAAGGATGGCAGGCTGGAATTTAGGGAGAAAAGGAAGTTTGAAACCCACAAATGTTGGTCAACCTTTCATGGAATTGATGGGTTTTGGTTTAGGACTGCTGGCGATTCCAGATGTTGTGATCCAAATCAGCCACGCTTTATGGGTTAGCGTGTGTTGTGTGAAGATGTGGCAGGTTGGACCACACCTGGCTGATATGCCCATCTATGAGCATAAGAAAGATTTAATTTTTGGTTTTTTTACCTGGCTAAACCTGGTTCAGTGGCTAAGACGCTGAGCTTGTCGATTGAAAGGTCAGCAGTTCAGCGGTTCGAATCCCAAGTGCCACGTAACGGGGTGAGCTCCCGTGACTTGTCCCAGCTTTTGCCAACCTAGCAGTTCGAAAGCACGTAAAAAAAATGCAAGTAGAAAAATAGGGACCACCTTTGGTGGGAAGGTAACAGCGTTCCGTGTGCCTTCGCCGTTGAGTCATGCCGGCCACATGACCACAGAGACATCTTTGGACAGCGCTGGCTCTTCGGCTTTGAAACGGAGATGAGCACCGCCCCCTAGAGTCGGGAACAACTAGCACATAAGTGTGAGGGGAACCTTTACCTTTTACCTTTTTAAAGCAAGAATGCTTTGTATGGTTTGAGGAATCCGTCCTACCAAAACTAATCCCCCTTTTCTTTTCTCTTCTCTTCTCTTCTCTTCCCAGAAAGCAGCTGACTCTTCAGTCCATGAGAGTTTACGATGAGAGGCAGAAAAAAGAGACTTCGGATGAATCTTCCAGCGAGCAAACAGCCTTTAAATGTTTTGCTCAGTCGACATCTCCTGCTGTGTCTGCTGTGGGTACCTCTAATCTTAAAGGTGAGCTGCTTTCCCCTCTGTTTCCACACTGGAGTAAGAGCAAGAGCTGTCCTACCTTCTTATTGATGAGTAGTTGCTTTCCTACTACATCTGTCATTTATATATATGTTTTTCTTCTAGCCAGGTTTTCCCTACGTAACCAAGGTTTAACCAAGGTTTTTGGTTTTGAGCTAGGGCTGTAGAAAAACCTTGGTTACGTAGGAGAAACCTGGCTAGAGGAAACACACACACACACACACACACACACACCTGTGTGTGTGTGTGTGTGTGTGTACTGCAAATTTTATGGCTGAGGGGGATGAACAAAAAAACCTTGATTTAAAAAAAAATTGAATCTCGAAAATACCCCAATCTTAAAATGTAACTTGGTTTTTCTCTCTCTCTCCCTCTCTCTCTCTCTCTCCCTCTCCCTCTCCCTCTCCCTCTCCCTGTCTCTGTCTCTGTCTCTCCCTCCCTCCCCCCCTCCCTCCCCCCTCCCTCCCTCCTCCCTCTCCCTCCCTCCCTCCTCCCTCTCCCTCTTTCCCTCTCCCTCTCTCTGTCTTTGTCTCTGTCTCTCCCTCCCTCCCTCTCTCCCTCCCTCTCTCTCTCCCTCTCCCTTCCTCTCTCCCTCCCCCCTCTCCCTCTCCCTCTCCCTGTCTCTGTCTGTGTCTCTCCCTCCCTCCCTCTCTCCCTCTCCCTGTCTCTGTCTCTGTCTCTCTCTCCCTCCCTCCCTCTCTCCCTCCCTCTCTCTCTCCCTCTCCCTCTCCCTCTCTCTGTCTCTCTCTCTTCCTCCCTGAAACTCACTGAGCAACGGTCTGGCTTAGCAACAGCAATGTTGACTCCATTGTGGTTGTAAGTCAAGGACTATCTGTACTCCAAAGCTGGTGTTCCAGAGATCTGCGCATTTCCCTGTAGCCTTGGCTGTCCAGATTGCCTCTGAATTTGCTATGCTATTGTAGGAAGGAATGCCCCTTTTTTATTTGACACACTCGTGTGTGTTTTTTAAAAGTTTGAACATTGCCTCTGTGTGTTTGTGTGTGTTTGTGAGGGTGTGCAGCAAACACTGCCCCAGAATTCCGCTTTCATGATTCTTGTTGCGGATGGAAAAAAAAGACACTGTTTATTCCAACACCAGATGCCCAGATTAAAAGTTGGAGAAATAATGCTGTTCTTTCTCAGTCCTTCAGTCTCACCCCACACACTTCAGAGGGAAGTTTATTATAAAAATAAGAAGATGGTTCATTCCATAAGTGTCCCAAATGCTGCTTTTTTTTTCAAGAGGCAGCTGGGCTTTCTGGTTTTTCTTTGAAGACCTTTCGCTTCTCATCCAAGAAGCTTCTTCGGTTCTGACTGGATGGTGGATGATGCTCATTGACCAGAATATAAACCCTTCCCTTCCCCACCAGCCAGTCCAGAGCTTGAAGAAGCTTCTTGGATGAGAATTTAACAGTGTTGTGGGAATTAGTTTTTAATAATGACAACTAATAATAATAATAGTGATAAATAAAAAAGATAGAGAGATATTTAGAGATAGATAGAGGATAGAGAATAGGATAGGATAGGATAGGATAGGATAGGATAGGATAGGATAGGATAGGATAGGATAGAATAGAATAGAATGAAGAGCAGAGTAGAGTAGAGTAGAGTAGAGTAGAGTAGAGTAGAGTAGAGTAGAATAGAATAGAATAGAATAGAATAGAATAGAATAGAATAGAATAGAATAGAATAGAATAGAATAGAACAGAGAGAAGGAGAAGGAGAAGAGGTAGTAGAAGAATGAGAGAAGTAGAAGCAAAAGGAATAGACTAGACTAGACTAGACTAGACTAGACTAGAACAGAACAGAACAGAACAGAACAGAACAGAACAGAATAGAATTCTTTATTGGCCAAGTGTGATTGGACACACAAGGAATTTGTCTTGGTGCATACACTCTCAGAATACATAAAAGATACATTCGTCAAGAATCATAAGGTACAACACTTAATGATAGTCATAGGGAAAAACAGTCAATATAAATATTAAGGATATAATATCTAGAATAATATCTATAATATCTAGAAAATAGTGGATGAAATCTCTTTCTTTGGCCTCTCTTCTGGATTAGACAGTCTTAGTGCCAAGACCCAAGTAGATCAAAAACTTCAGTGAAAATTAGATCAGGATCTTGAGTTGGGATTGAAAAAAACCTGGATGACTTCCAAATCCAGAGGAAAACTGAATTGTAAGCATGGGACTCCATCTGACTTACTCAACCGAGTTAGGAAATTTCGGTTCTCAGTTGGTTGGGAGAATAAGAGAAGGCGGCCTTCTCTTCTGAGGAATATCTTAGGGGACTCCTGAGGAACATCTTGTGGGACTCCTCTTCTGAGGAACATCTTGTGGGACTCCTCTTCTGAGGAACATCTTGTGGGACTCCTCTTCTGAGGAACATCTTGTGGGACTCCTCTTCTGAGGAACATCTTGTGGGACTCCTCTTCTGAGGAACATCTTGTGGGACTCCTTTTCTGAGGAACATCTTGTGGGACTCCTCTTCTGAGGAACATCTTGTGGGACACAAATGGGAAGCCTTTCTCTGTGGTGTTTTTTCCATCCATTTCCCACCCTCTCTCTTTCTCTTCTCAGACCTGTGTCCCAGCGATGGCGAAAGCGACTCGGAGAGCAAAGAGGACCCCATGGAAGCCAACGAAGTCGGGAAGATCTCGACCACCACGGCCAACCTCGCCCCCCACAGCAGCTCCTCCTTGGGAGGAGGAGATGATGGGACAAACCTTCGAGAAGGGGGGAAGAACAGCCCTTCCAAAGCTCCCCTTTTCCCACCGGACTCGGCCAGCAGCAGCCGAGAGAGCCTCTCGAAAGTGCCTCCAGATTCCCAGCATAGTCCGGCCACCATTTCTTCTAGCACCCGGAATTTGGGCGGTGGAGAAGAACGCAAGAACCAGGAGGAATGCAGGCTCCTGAACAAAGAACCCTTTGCGCCTTTAACCGTTCAGACGGACAATCCCGGGCACCTGGCTCAAAATCACCTTTCCAATCTCACGTTTCCCCATGGCCTGGCCAGCCAACAGTTCTTCAACCCTCTGAGCAATGGGCATCCTTTTCTCCTCCATCCTAGCCAGTTTGCCATGGGTGGAGCTTTCTCGGGCATGGCTGGCATGGGGCCTCTGTTGGCCACAGTCTCCGGGGCGACGTCAGCAGGAGTTACCGGTCTAGACAATACGGCGATGGCCACAGCAGCTGCCCAGGGATTAAGTGGGGTTTCGGCGGCAGCAGCTGCAGCTGCCTTACCGTTCCATTTTCAACAGCACGTCCTGGCTTCACAGGTAAGACGCTCGTGTGTGTGTGTGTGTATGTCTGTATGTGTGCGTGCATGTGTTTCTTTCTCTCTCTGTGTGTGTGTGATTTCTCCCCTTCCATAAAGCAGGTGTGCAATGGCTATTTGGCAGGGGTGAAAAAATCCAGCAGGTTCTGACAGGTTCTGGAGAACCGGTAGCGGAAATTTTGAGCAGTTCGGAGAACCAAATACCACCTCTGGCTGGCTCCAGAGTGGGGTGGGAATGGGGATTTTGCAGTATCCTTCCCCTGAAGTAGGGAAGGAATGGGGATTTTGCAGTATCTTTCCCCTGGAGTGGGGAGGGAATGGGGATTTTGCAGTATTCTTTCCCTGGAGTGGGGAGGGAATGGGGATTTTGCAGTATCCTTCCCCTGGAGTGGGGAGGGAATGGAGATTTTGCAGTATTCTTTCCCTGGAGTGGGGAGGGAATGGGGATTGTGCAGTATCCTTCCCATGAAGTAGGGTGAGAATGGAGATTTTGCAATATCCTTCCCCCAGGAATTTATTTATTTATTGAATTTCTTGAATTTATATACCGCCCTTCTCCCCGAAGGGACTCAGGGCGGTGAACAGCCGTAAATTAAAATAACATACAATATAAAAGTTAAGATAACTAAAAATAAATTAAATTAATCGGCCTCCCAATTTAAAACCCCAAGCTATACAATTAAAAAACTAACCCATAAAACCTGGAATGGGGAGGGAATGGAGATTTTGCAGTATCCTTCCCCTGCCATGCTCACCAAGCTACACCACGCCCACCGAGCCACGCCCACAGAACCGGTAGTAAAAAGAAATTTAGATTTCACCACTGCTCTTTGGGCGTCCAGCAAGTCAGACCTTTGCTCCAACCACCTGTAGCATCCATGGGATTCATCGCCTTCTTGGCTTTGTCATGTCCCCCACCCCTAAACCTCAGAGGGACCAAAGTTACTTCATTTATTACAAACTCTGGTTCGTGGGAGGGAACCGATTGGCCGTTTTCGTGGCGGTTTGTCCTACAACTGGGATTTCTGGCTTAGGCTGAGGTGTGATCCCAGCCCTTTGGCTGGGGAATTCTGGGAATTAAAGTCCACAAGTCTTAAACTCGCTGAGATTGAAAAACACTGACTTAGAGAGACGGGTCTAGATTTAAAAGGGTTTCGACCACAGCGATGCAATTTAACAATCAAAAAATAAAAAACCGGTTTGCAAAAAAAAAAAAAAAAGGCCAGCTACTGTATTTAGGAGTCTTCTGGGATAGCTTCCTATTTGCACAGGAAAAAGTGAGGCAAATCTTCCAAAGGAAAACTCACCATTTTAAAGGGGTTTTTTGCAGGTGGCCGGGGGTGGGGGGGGTGGGGGGGGGGCGGGGGAGTGAGGAGGGGAAGTAAATTTGTGGCTGCAGTTTTGTGTGGGGTATGTGTGATTCATTCATTTTTTAAAAACAAAAATAGTTTCCCCCCCACACACACACCTCTTTTTTTTTTCAAATTCAGGAAAGTTGAGGTTCCCTTTTGTTGAGGGAGGGAGGTGGGGGGCAAGAGGGAGAGGGAGGGAGAGGGAGAGAGAGGGGGAGGGAAAGAGAGGGAGGGAAGGGGAGAGAGCGAGGGAGAAGGAGGGAGAGAAAGAGAGAGAAGAGAGGGAGGGGAGGGAGAGGGAGATAGGGAAGGAGGGAGAGAAAGAGAGTGGAGAGAGAGTGGAGAGGGAGAGGGAAAGGGGGGAAGGGCAGAGAGCGAGTGAGAGAGAGAAGAGAGAAAAGGAGGGGGAGAGAGGGAAGGAGGGAGAGAAAGAGAGTGGAGAGAGAGAGAAGAGAGGGAGAGAGGGAAGGGAAGAGAGGGAGAGGGAAAGAGGGAGGGAAGGGGAGAGAGCAAGTGAGAGAGAGAGAGAAGAGAGAAAAGGAGGGGGAGAGAGAGGGAAGGAGGGAGAGAAAGAGAGTGGAGAGAGAGAGTAGAGAGAGAGGGAGAGGGAGAGAGGGAAGGGGACAGAGCTAGGGAGAGGGAGGGAGAGAGAGAGAAAAGAGAAGGAGTGGGAGAGAGAGAGGGAGGGAGGGGGAGATAGAGAAGGAGGTAGAGAAAGAGAGTGGAGAGAGAGAGGAGAGAGAGAGAGATGCAGATAGGAATTATAAAATAAATTCTGCAGTCAGATTGGCAAACATTCCCTCTCTGTCAGTCCAACTGGTTTCCCAGGCTGGTGAAAACAGGGAGGTGTGTTAGACAGATACGTTCACCCCCTTGAGTCCTTTATATAAAACAATAATAATAATAATAATAAACGTGGGATTAAAACAGAACTTTTTTTTTTTAAAAAAATAATATTTAACTTGCTTAAGGAAAGAGCCAAGCCTTGGCCCAGCCTGATTCCTGTTTAAAAATTTGCTTCGGCTTTCTACAGCTCCTCCTTGGCACCGTGCCCGAGTTATGGGGTTTATTCGAAGCTTCAGGTCTAGGGGAACCCCACAAACAGGTCGTTTCACAAATCGGATTAAGGGCCAGCAATCAAGTATCAGCTTGTGTACCTTCCCTTCTCCTACCTCCTACGGAAAGAACTTCAGCCTTTCGGAAGGCTCCTCCAAAGTATAGCTATCTTCCCAGCCTTTTTCTTCACTTAAGAAAACTTAAGTGGGTTTTTTTTTTGTTTTGTTTTGTTTTGTTTTCGGAACTGGGTCAAAGAAGGGTTAGCGGGGAGGAAGAACAGTGGCCAGGAAATGCCCAACCTAGTCTGTCGTTTCCCACTTTTATCCTTGGCTTGGTAGTTTTCTGGGCCCCGTTTGTGGCTTTTGTTTGTTTGTTTGTTTTAATTTGATTTATATGCCGCCCTTCTCCGGAGACTCAGGGCGGCTTACAATGCATTAAGCAATAGCCTTCATACTTTTTGTATATTTATACAAAGTCAGCTTATTGCCCCCACAAACTGGGTCCTCATTTCACCTACCTTAGAAAGGATGGAAGGCTGAGTCAACCTTGAGCCTGGTGAGATTTGAACTTGCAGTAATTGCAGGCAGCTGTGTTAATAACAGGGTGCTTAGACCACTGTACTATCAAGGCTCTTTGTTTTCCCCCTCCTCTGGCTACAACCATCAACGGTTCCTTGGCCCGAGCCAGCAAAGAGTCAGTCAGCACCTTGAGAGAGAGAGAGAGACGGATGATTGAATGGAGATCAGAGTGCAAACTTGATTTTGGCTCTGGTTTCCCAGGCTCGGCTTCCAACCAACCAACCAACTGCGGCTGGCTCTCCTTAAGCCAGAAAATGAAGTGGGATTTGGCGGACAAAAACACCTGGCAAACTAGGCGCTTTAGCATCTCAGGCGTATATCCCAGGGCACCTTTTTGGCAGCGTAGGCCTTTTGTCTTCCTAATAAGTCCCAAGTTCTTTCCCCTACCTCCCCCATGGAAAAAAGCCCGGAGACTTGGAAGCCAGATTTTTCTTAAGCTGGCGAGATTTCTTGCTGGGAGATACAGAAACCTCTGCCATAGGGGCCATCAGCCAGGAGGGTGAGGCTAATGGGAGCTGTAGTTTGGGAGCAGCTGGAGGGATGCCCTCCTTTCCAGATGCACCTGGGGAAGACGGGGAGGGGAAATGCATTGAATGCCATCCAGGAATGGGAGAATCTGAATTTATCTCTGTTTCTATAGCAATCATTCGATCTTTTATTGAGACCAGAATAAAAATTAAAGTATTAAAATAAAACATCTCAATAATAGTAGTAGTAGTAGTAGTAGTAGTAGTAGTAGTAATAATAATAATAATAATAATAATAATAATAATAATAATATTGGGTGGGTGCAGCAAAATTTCACAAACTGACTACCTACAACGCCATGACCATATTGCTAAGATCATTCACTGGAAATTGTGCCAGAAGTTTGGATTTGAGTACAGCAAAAACCACTGGGAACATCAGGTTGAGAAAGTTTTAGAGAATGAGAAACTCAAGATCTTGTGGGACTTTAGGATTCAGACTGACAGGCACTTGGTCCACAACACACCTGACATAACAATAGTTGAAAAGAAAAAAGTATGGTTCATTGACATTGCAATAGCTGGTGATGCACGGATTGAAGATAAGCAGCAAGAAAAAATCACAAAGTACCGGGATTTGCAAATTGAAGTTGAGCGACTGTGGAAAAAGAAATCGTGTGTTGTCCCGATTGTAATTGGAGCCCTTGGAGCAATACCCAAAGGGCTACCCCGCTATTTAGAAATTCTAAATTTGCCGGACTTGAACATTTTGACTCTACAAAAAACCACCTTACTCGGAACAGCTTACATCCTCCGACGATACCTTAACAGTTCCTAGGTCCTTGGTTAGGACTCAAGCTGCTGAGCTATTAACCAGCCTCAAAGGCTGTGAATCTCAGTAAAGATTAACCAATAATAATAATAATAGAGTAGTAGTAGTAGTAGTAGTAGTAGTAGTAGTAGTAGTAGTAGTAGTATCACAACCTGGTCATCGAAGCTACACAGCTATGGATGAAACATATAACAGTGATACCCATTGTCATCGGGGCACTTGGTACCATGTCCAAGAATTTTATAAGATACATCAACAAATTGCAACTTCCTGCAATAACACCAGCAGAACTGAAAAAAACTGTTACTCAGAATATCGTATATTTTAAGAAGATACTTGGTTGATATCTAGGACGCTGGCAGCAACCTGTATCAACCATTAGCATCAGTCAATGGTATTTGTGATACATTTTTAAATGTTCCGTTGACTGAGTTTCATGTTTAATGAATAAAAGAAATAATGATGATGATGATGATGATGATGATGATGCAAATTATTTGCAAACAGAAGTTGAGCGATTATGGAGGAAGAAATAAATGGATGTACCAATAGTAATAGAGCAATTCTTGGAGCAATACTCAAAGGGCTGCCATGGAAATGTTGAATTTATTAGACCTGAATATCCTGACTTTGCAAAAAAAAACCCAAAAACATCCTACTTGGAACTGCCTTTACATTCAGATACTACCTTAATAGCTCTTAAATCCTTGGTTAGGACTTGAACTGTTAAGTTTTTACCAGCCCAAACTGGGAATCAAACTGAAGATTAAATCTTAAATAATAATAGTAATATATGTAATGTGCTTATTTGTTCCTGACACTCCTTAAACCTCTCTCTCTGTGTGTATGTATAATCTCTCTCTCTCTCTCTCTCTTTCTCTCCCTCCCTCCCCCTCTCCCTCTCCTCCCTCTCTATCCCTCCCTCCCCCCCCCCCTCTCTCTTTCTCCTTCTGTCCATCCCTGGTACTCATGGAAGAGCCTTTGTGTGTGTTTGCACCTGCTTCCATGAATGCCAGGGACCTCCGAGCCCTGAATCCTTAACCCTAAGACATTTGTCCTGCTCCAAGATGCTTCTCTTGACCAAAGAAACAGCTGGTTTCCTGGACTTAATTCATAGGTTTGCCCCGCTCCTGATCCTTACTCCATCAGTAAAGCGCAACAACAGGGCTGAGTCAACACAACAAGGCAGCTTCTCCAGGGATGGCTTGGTGGTTGTGGGAAAGGGGAACGTCCTTGGTGGGTCGACCCACCACCTGTGCTGACCAGGCAGCCCGGTTGACCCACTGCCTATACTGACCATTCAACCTGGTTGACCCACTGCCTATGCTGACCATCCAACCTGGTTGACCCACTGCCTATACTGACCATTCAACCTGGTTGACCCACTGCCTATGCTGACCATCCAACCTGGTTGACCCACTGCCTATGCTGACCATTCAACCTGGTTGACCCACTGCCTATGCTGTCCATCCAACCTGGTTGACCCACTGCCTATACTGACCATTCAACCTGGTTGACCCACTGCCTATGCTGATCATGCAACCTGGTTGACCCACTGCCTATGCTGTCCATCCAACCTGGTTGACCCACTGCCTATGCTGATCATGCAACCTGGTTGACCCACTGCCAATGCTGATCATTCAACCTGGTTGACCCACTGCCTATGCTGATCATGCAACCTGGTTGACCCACTGCCTATGCTGACCATCCAACCTGGTTGACCCACTGCCTATGCTGACCATCCAACCTGGTTGACCCACTGCCTATGCTGTCCATCCAACCTGGTTGACCCACTGCCTATGCTGACCATTCAACCTGGTTGACCCACTGCCTATGCTGACCATTCAACTTGGTTGACCCACTGCCTATGCTGTCCACCCAACCTGGTTGACCCACTGCCTATGCTGATCATTCAACCTGGTTGACCCACTGCCTATGCTGTCCATGCAGCCTGGTTGACCCACTAATGCTGACGTGGTTGACCCACTACCTGTACTGGCCCGACAGCCTGGTTGACCCACTGCCAGGCAAGATCGTGCTTGTGGGGCGAGGCGGGGGACTGTTGGGAGCTTTCCCCCCCACCCCCACCCTCCCCAGCCCACCCCACCCACCCACCCACCCCCGTGGTCGCCCCTCTGACTGTCTCTCGCTCTTCTTTTGCAGAGCCTGGCGATGTCTCCCTTCGGCAGCCTCTTCCCCTACCCTTACACCTACATGGCGGCGGCGGCAGCAGCCTCAACGGCCGCCCCGATGCACCGACACCCGCCTTTCCTGAACGCCGCCGTGCGCCCTCGCCTGCGTTACAGCCCTTACTCCCTCTCGGTGCCTCTGCCGGACAGCAGCAGCGGAGGTGGAGGCGGCGGCAGCAGCTTGCTCACCACCGCTCTGCCGCCTTCGCTGGTTGGCGGCACTGAAGGCAAAGGCAGAGCTTTAGCGCCCAGCCCCGGTTTGGGAGCCTTGGATTCCTCCGGTTCCGAGCTGAACAGCCGCTCTTCAACGCTCTCGTCCTCCGGCTCGGATAAGGAAGCCACCAGCGAGCTGCAAAACATCCAGCGCTTAGTGAGTGGACTCGAGTCGAAGCAGGACAGAGCCAGGAGTGGGTCGCCCTAGTGGGGAGGGGGGGAGACCGTCCTCCCCTCCCACCCCCTACAGTATGGGGGAGCGGCACCTCCAGCTTCTCCCCCCCTCCCCCTCCATGCCTTATGGGCCCATCCGGCCTCTCCAAACTTGGCCAGCGGGGATTTTGTGTGTGGGGCTGGGGTCCCGCTGGGGATGGAAGGAAGGAAGGAGGGCCCAGGAGCTGATGGACGGACGGGTGGGGTGGGGGTGGGGCGCTGCTGGAAGCTGCTATGAACCACTGTTTTGTCCACTGGAGGCAGGTGTGAATTCTGGGGTCCTCTCCCCTTCCATCCCCCTTTTCTTCGGGTTTTTTTTTTGTTGGGTTTTTTTTGGGGGGGGGGTTCCTGCCTTCCCTTAAAGATCAAAACAGAGATGGGCAGAGAAAATGGGGGACCTCTTTTTTGTGTGTGGGGGGGGGTCCCCCGATGGAGAATTTATTTGTTTCAGGGTTGTTGTTTTTTCGCGTAGAAGTTCCTTCGAAAATCAAGCCGAAAAGGGGGGGGGGGCGGGGAAGGAGAAAAAAGCAAAGCCTTTTAATATTTTTGGGGGGGGCGCAAGGGGGGTGTCTGCAGCTATAGTTTGTTTATTTTTGCATGGTTCGTTCCAAAACTCTTAGTTTTGTGAAAGGCCCCCCCCCCCCCGTTCCATAAACGCTTGCTTAAGGTCCCCAGAGCATTAAATATCTCTCTGTGTGTGTGTGTGTGTAGATACGTACATACATATGTGTGTGTATTGAATATATATATGTGTGTGTGTGTGTGTGTGTGTGTTTTTCTTCTAGCCAGGTTTTCCCTACGTAGCCAAGGTTTTTTTTGTAGCTCCAGCTCAAAAAACCTTGGCTACGTAGGGAAAACCTGGCTAGAAGAAAAACACACATAAACCCTACGAAGAAGTAAGAATATATATATATATATATATATATATATATATATATATATATATATATATATATATATATATATATATATAATTGTATGTATGTATGTATGTATGTATAGCCAGGTTCTTCCTACGTAAACCAGGATTTTTATGCAGCCCTAATTCAGTGAAATCACAATCCACTAGTTTCTAGGTTTTTGTTTTTTTCCTGGCAGCCAGCAAACACTCTGCTGCCCATTGGGAGACTAATGGCAGCAGGGTGCTTGCTGGCTGCCTGAAAAAATCCTGAACTAGGGCTGCATAAAAATCTTGGTTTACGTAGGAAGAACCTGGCTAAAGAGAAATACACATAAACACCTACGAAAAGAAAAGTATATATATATATATGTTTGTGTGTGTACATGTGTGTGTGTCTACACACATACATTTATATGTGTATGCATGTGTGTGTATGTATATATGTATTCTGATATAGATATATATATACACACATATACATATATACATATATATGTATACATATTTCTTTACATTTTTTGGTTTCTTTTTCCGATAGGAGCAATTAAAAAATATAGTTAGTAAGGGGGAGCATTATAATTTTGCTGGTTTGGTTTAAGATGACCCTCCCGCCTCCTTTTTTTTTTTTTTCTTTTTCATACATTTTTCCCCCTTCCTTTGACTGTATATGCAATAAGAAGGTTTATCAGCATAATAAAGGAGAAGGAAAAAAGGAAAACAGTGGACGCTATTGATAAAAGTATTTATGTAATTAATGGATGACTTGTAAATAACCTGGCCTATGAATACTCGAAATTAAAATTTTAATTTATTGATATTGTATATATGTCTGTAAATATAGACCGCAGCTGTCTTTCTGGTTTGATTTGGTTTTTAAACTCATTTTCATTTCAAAGTTAAGGTTCCGTTGTGAAGAGTTACAGCTTCAAAAAAAAAAAAAAAAAAAAAAAAAGAGGGGGGGGGAAAGAAGCAAAAATCTATCAGGGGAAGATCATGTTTACATTTCCGATGTTTCTGGGTTGTTTTTTGTTTGTTTGTTTTACTGTGCCATTATAAAGAGAAAAGGGGTCGTTTTGTTGATTTTGAGGGAGGGGAGGTGGACCGCATGCAAAAAGCAGAACAAATAGGGTTGAAAAAAAGACTTGTACAATCGCTGGACATCGCTGGATGCTCCCTGATTCTACCCCTGGTAGAAATGATTAAATAAATATGTAAATTAAATACCGACACACTTTTCCAGTAGATTTGTGAAGGGGGTGGGGGAGAAAAAAAATCTGGGAGTTTTGTTCATTTAAAAAGATCCCCCCCCCAAATTGCTATTTCCCCCCACCCCATTGCCAATCTATTATGATGGGTTGCACCATCAGGCAGATGTTTAAACTGGATTTGGCATTTTTTTTTTTGTTCACCAGTCCTTTCCAAGGACCTGAGATAGGCAGATGTGGATATTTGATGGTGTTATATAGATTTTTGTCTGGGGGGATTTAAGCTCCTCGGAACTAAAGCTGCCCTTTGCAATTGACTGATGGGGGATTTTGTCAATGCCCGGATAGTGTTCCATTGCTGCTCCAGATGTTTTGGGATTGCACCCAAGTTGCTTATCCCTATAATTGGGTTTATCTTTGCTTTCTTCGGCCACAGTCCTTCCACTTCGATTTGTAGCTCTTTGTATTTTTTTTCTCTTTCTTCTCTTTTGCTGTCTCCAGGTACCCCCATAACAATTATCCAGACTTTTATTCCCCCTCCTTATTGACAGTTGTTAAATCTGGGACGTTCTATGGCAGGTTATTACGATTATCATTATTGGGGGAAAAATTGAGTCTGATATTTTTACAGGTTCAAAACCTTAAGTTGTTGAGCATTGTTGAAACGAAAACAGAAATAAATAGATTTGTTGAAATGGTTCCAAGTCTTCCCCCACTTTCCTGTAATCTTCCTCCCCACCGAACTCAAAAGAAAGTTGCTTTTAAGATCCTTGCAATTTCAACCCACTGTATTTTTCTTGTCATAGCTGCATCTTTGATGCTCTCAACTCATGTACCTTTGAGGGGAGGGGGGGGGTTTCCAATCTTTTTTTTTCAGATTGCTGAAAATTTTTGGATTGAATTTGGATTGCTTTGTTTTGGAGAAGGGGACTAAGGTAAATCCCCCTCTCCTTCCGAAGCATTTAAAGTAAATCTGAAAGTAGTGAGGTGGTACCAGTTACAATCAGAAGTAAAGCCTATGGACGCCAATGAAGGCGGGAAGCTTGAAAAGGCTGCGTACAAGCTCAGTTTTGGTTGGGTGCAAAGTTTTACTCAGATTTGTAAGGAGCAAGTACGGTATGTGTTTGTGTTTAAACTTTCCACTCACATTTACTTGCTGGATAGAGAGTGGCAGGCCCATTGACGTCAATGGGGTTAGACCAATAAAAAAAAATTGTCTCCTTTACTGGTTGATTTTCCCCTGCCCTTCCTTCCACCACCACCCCCGTCAAAAAAAACCCCAAATTCCTCCTCAAACTTCGCTGTGGCCTTGCCGGAAGCATTTTGCATTGCAAAGAAACCCACCAAGATACCCTCTATTCAAACAGTCAAATCAAGATTTTGACTGCTCCGTCTTAAACTTTGCAGTTTTCGTCTGGGTGTATAAAAAGGCTTCGAAGAAGCAATAAAAATCCGACGGGGGTCTGGATGAGGCTAGAGGGTTTTTTTTAAAAAAAAAATGAAGCGAGGCAGTCAAAGAGTTAATTTACTAGCAGCTTTTTAAAATAATAATAATAATAATAATAATAATAATAATAATAATAATAATAATAATAATAATAATAATAATAATAATAATAATAATAATTCTACCGGGGGAATAGAAATCAACATAACTTCAACCTTCTATCCGGCCTGCCTTCTTCTCTTCATCTGTATTTATGATTCAGGGAAAAATATTGATACAGCTCGGAAAGCCTCCGCCAAGGAGGGGCGGAGAAGAAGAAGAGAGTTGTAAATCTTGCGGGAGAAAAAGTTCCGCAAAACTCTGGCCGGTCAAACTCGGGACGGATCGGACCCTTCAAACGCAACTTCCAAAGGCGGCCTCTGGATCGGCGCAAAAATTCGAGCAAGTCCCGTCTTGGGGGGCGGCGGAAAAGGGGGTGGGTGGCTATTGGGAAGACTCCGACGACGCTTGTCAATAAATATCAGAGAAAAATAAAATAAAATAAATCCTCCTCCCCCAGGTTCCATCCTCCACCGCCGTCTTTTCGCGGAACTTCCTTCTCTCCTCTGAATTTTGCGCGCTCCTTTCGGATCCACACCGGCGCTTTTTTTCGGGGGAGAGTGGGGGAGGGGGCGTGGGGGAGGGGGAAAGAAAGCGGGACCATCGAAATTCTGCGTAGGAATCGTTGTCAACACCAAGCGAGGGCTCTTCCCCACCCCTCACCCCCGTGGCCTTAGCTCCCCCCCCCCATGCCTCCGTGGCCCTTTGGTAAAGCAAAGGAGAAAAACGTATATTTTATATAGGTTCTCCTTCTTGAGCTACGGCTTCGTAGTTCAGACAGGGCGGCGGAAAAAGTTTCGATTGACAAATATTTGTTTATGTACTCTCGGCGGCGGGGGTGGGGGGGGGGAGAGAGATTAGGTAATCCACATCGGTTCTGCTTTGAGTTTTTTTGGGGTTCGCTTTTCAGATTTGTTCTTTTCCAAAGTTGGGCATGTCTCTCTCACTCTTTTTCTTTGTCTCCTTCTTTGTCTCTCTCTTTCTTTCTTTCTTCTTTCTCTCTCTCTCTTTGTATTTCTTTGTATCTCTCGTCTTTCTCTGTTTCTTTTCTTTCTCTCTCTCTCTCTCTCTTTCTTTCTTTCTTTCCTCTTTCTCATCTCCTCCCACTTATGACTGTATGACTGTAACCTTGTTGCTGGTATCCTTAAGATTTATATTGACTGTTTTTCCCCATGACCATCATTAAGTGTTGTACCTTATGATTCTCGACGAACGTATCTTTTCTTTTATGTATTCCGAGAGCGTAGGCACCGAGACAAATTCCTTGTGTGTCCAATCACACTTGCCCAATAAAGAATTCTATTCTATTCTATTCTATTCTATTCTATTCTATTCTATTCTATTCTATTCTATTCTATTCTATTCTATTCTACTTTACTCTACTCTACTCTACTCTCTACTCTATTCAATTCAATTCTTTTCTTTCTTTCCTTTCCTTTCTTTCTTCTCTCTTTCTTTTTTCTTACCTTACTCTCTCCTTACTGTTTCAGTTTCTACATCCGTCCGTGCCTGTACGTGAGCCTACCTATGTAAAATCTGTGCAGTCCCTAAAGCCCAGCGAACCGCGAACCGCGAAACTTAGTTCTCTGTAACTTTGCATTACATTAAAAACTGAGATTGTCTTGCCAGCAGTTCACTTCGGAATTAGCTTAGTTTGCTTAGAAAGGCACACACAGAAGGCAGGACTTGGCCTATACATTCTCTCCCCACCCCCACCCCGGTCTTCCACCCACACCTCAAAAACAACTGAATTTCGCGCTTCCCTAGTTAAACTCTCAAATCGCAGGGAGAGGAAAGCCTTCGCTTTGCTTCCGAATAAACTTTTGAAAGTTTAGCCAAGCAGCGCCCGGACGAGAGGCCTCTGTCTTCGCGATCTATTCTCCCTACTTGGAATGATCAGCAGCCCTTTTTAACGACGAAGCGAAGGATGGGGCGGGGGGGGGGGGTGTCTTAAAACGGGGAGCTCCGTCGGTGCAGCCTGGGAGGTTTTCTTCCCCCACCCGGATGCTTCTGGAGTGGGGGAAGGAGAAAGGCGTTTGAGCAGAGATAGATAGATAGATAGATAGATAGATAGATAGATAGATAGATAGATAGATAGATAGATAGATAGATAGATAGACAGACAGACAGATAGACGGACAGACGGACAAATTCCTTGTTTTTTAATCTTTATTTTCATTGAAAAGATAGCCGGACAGAAAGACAATGGATTAGATAGATAGATAGTCAGACAGGCAGGCAGATAGACAGAGATATAGATGATAGATAGCAGAGATAGATAGATAGATAGATAGATAGATAGATAGATAGATAGATAGATAGATAGAGACAGACAGACAGACAGACAGACAGACAAGATGGATTAGATCGATAGGTATAAATAAAGAGATAGTGTATACACACAAATACACCTGCACATAAACACACACACATTGAAAGAGAGAGAGACAGAGAAAGAAAAAGACAGAGACAGAGACAGAGAGAGAGAAAGAAAGAGAGAGAGAGAGAGAGAGAGAGAGAGAGAGAGAGAGAGAGAGCTACCTTGATCCTGGCTTCCGATTTGCAGGAGAAATGCTCTTAGTCCCATTTGTTGTGGATCCCAGGAGAACTTACCCCCGAGTAAATAGGTCTCCTCTGAGATTGGGTTACAGAGGATTCAAAATCCCCACTTACGGATGGAAGACAGGGTCACACAGTCAAACCAAACCCCCACCACCCCGTCCTATGCCTTTTATCATAAAACAGGATCCCTTGACCTCCCCACCCCCACCCCTGCTCCTCCTCTGGATACCCAACCAGGAAAACATAAAGGCGGCTGGAAACCGAATTGTGAATAAACAACATTGCTTTGAAAAAGAGGATTCGGAAATATATACGAATTATATCTTCCCTTGCTGGAATTCAAATTCGTTTCCAAGGGCTAAAGTGTAGCCGTTTGAGTCCCCTTCCGTTTGCTTTTTTTTTTAACTTCAGTGAGCTTTTAAGATGGTTTATGGCCGTCCATAAAACATATATTTGTAAAGCAGGAAGGAGAGAGGGAAGGGGGGAGGGAGAGGAAGGAAGGAAGGAAGGAAGGAAGGAAGGAAGGAAGGAAAGAGAGAGAAAGAGAGAGGAAGGAAAGGAAAGAAGAAAGGAAAGAAAAAGAAAAGAAAAGCAGAAAGGAATGAGAAAAAAGATAGGAAAAGAAAAGAAAGGAAAGGAAAAACGAAGGGAAAGAGGGAAGGAAAGACAAGGAAAGAAAAGATGGAAGAGAAAAAAGACAGGAAAAAAAAGAACAGAACGGAACAGAACAAAATATAGAATGTCTGAGTTCCTTATAAAAGAAAGGAACGAATGAGAGAATTTGTCCGTTCCTCAACTTGGCAATTTCGCTTGGCCCGGGTGAAACCGCTTGAAGGAAGATCGCGGGAAGGGAGATTTACTCAGGAGTAAGGGTCCTGCTTTTAGTGACACCGCTTCCATGGCCACTTTGCCCTGGAAAGCAGCCAAGAAGTTTGAACCGAGCCTTCCTTCCAATTCCAGCCGCGCCTTCGGGGGAAAAGCGCCCCTGCTCCTTCGAAGGGGCACCATCACAGCCTTCTCCAAGTGGCGCCCCCCAACATTACCGGCCAGGCCGCGGACGCCAGGCCTCCAGGAAGGTTACCTGGCCCACAGGGCATGGAAGGCGCCAAGTGGATGGAGGCAGCCTGGCTCATTTTTGCTAGCTCACCTCCGGGAGCTGAGTCCAACCGGTTGTCGCCAGCCAGGATCGGCTGCTGGATTGACGGAGGGCAGCGGAGTTCAAAGACAAGAGACAAGCGGGACCCCTGATATATTAGGGAAAGAGGGGGTGGGGTGGATGGAGTGTGCCATCCCAGGTGTCCTCTGAGCACAAAAGATGGACGTGCCCAACTCTTAGCACAATTTCCCCAGCTCATTATTTTTTCGTTCTGTAATTGCACCTTTTTGTCCTGGTATTTCTATAGCGCCTCTCGCTTTCTCTCTCCTGGGTAACCTGTGGCTGAATGCAGCATCCCTATACATTTGTTATTTTAATAAATTAATTAATTAAAAGGCCCTAGGTGAGCTTTCGAGAGGGGTATAAGGGGAAGGAAAGGGGGAAGGCAGAAGGGAAAAGAGACGACGAAAGGAAGAAGGAAAGAGAAGGGTGAAGAAAAGGGAAGGGGAGAAAAGAAGGAGGAGAGAGAAGGTGAAGGAAAGAAGAAGTGAAAGAAGGAAAAAGAGGGTGAAAGAAAGAGGAAGGAGAAGGAAACGAAGGAGAGAGGGAAGAGGAGAAGGAGAAGGAAAAGAAAGAAGAGGAAAAGGAATATTCCAGCCATTTATATGCCCAAAATAATTTTTTTCCCAATTCCAAAAATTGGGGATTTCCTTACCTTCCAGATTCTAACCTTGAATTCAACTTTTTTTTTTCAGAATAGAAAAATAGCCAGATTTCCGCCCCACCTCACCCCCAATCACCTATCTCATCCTGCAGCTCCCATTCCTGCTGGAAAAGAGAAAGCGAAGGTACTACCAGGAAAAAAGAAAAAAAAAACTCCGAGGTCACTCTGGCCACACACACACAAATCCAGTTACATAACCCCATGCCCACCCCCCTCGCCCCAATTAGACCTGGACGCCCCCGCGCCTCCAATTCAGCCCAGCTGATTTTGGGTTTTTTTTTTTTTTTTTAAAAAACACGTTTTGGAATCGGGAGGAAAATGAACAGAGAAAAGCCGTCCGAAGAAGCGTCTCTACGCCCTAAAAAAAAAAGAAGCTCAAAAGGCTGGTTAATTTAAGCTTTATCAAAGCGAGGCCCCGGCAGGAGAGATTGGGATACTACTAGGTGGCTGAAACTCAAAAGTCCCTTTAGTGTGGTTTTATGGCTTGTTAAGAAAGGCCGGCGCTGCTCTAAAAAAAAAAACCGCAGTTAGTAGTACTACTTTAGTACTGCGGCATTGTGAAATAGTGAGTGGGTTTAAGAGAGGAAAGAGAAAAGAGGGGAAAACAGGAGAAGGAAGAAGAGGAAAGGAAAAAGAAAAGGAACGGGGGAAAGGGAGAGAGGAGGAGAGGGAGGGGAAGGGGAAGGGGAAGGGAAGGGAAGAAGGAAAGGAAGGGAAGGGAAGGGACGGGATGAGAAGGAAATGGAAAGGAAGGAAGGGAAGAAGGGAAGGGACGGGAAGGGAAGGGAAGGGGGGGAAGGGAAGGGAAGAAGGAAAGGAAAGGAGAGGAGAGGAGAGGAGAGGAGAGGAGAGGAGAGGAGAGGAGAGGAGAAAGGAAAGGAAAGGAAAGGAAAGGAAAGGAAAGGAAAGGAAAGGAAAGGAAAGGAAAGGAAAGGAAAGGAAAGGAAAGGAAAGAAGGGAAGAAGGGAAGAAGGGAAGGAAAGGAAGGAAAGGGAAGGGAAGGGAAGGGAAGGGAAGAAGGAAAGGAGAGGAGATGAAAAAGGAAAAGAAAGGAAAAGGAAGGGAAGGAAAGAAAGGAAGGGGAAAGGGAAGGGAAGGGGGGAAAGGAAAGGAAGAAGGGAAAGGAAGGAAGGGAAGAAGGGAAGGGATGGGAAGGAAAGGGGAAGGGAGGGGAGGGAAAGGAAGGGAAGAAGGAAAGGAAAGGAGAGGAAAAAGGAAAGGAAAGGAAAAGGAAGGAAAGGAAAGGAAAGAAAGGAAAGAAAAGGAAGGGGAAAGGGAAGGGAAGGGGGAAAAGGAAAGGAAAGGAAGAAGGGAAAGGAAGGAAGGGAAGAAAGGAAGGGACGGGAAGGAAAAGAGGAGGGGAAAGGGAAGGGAAGGGAAGAAGGAAAGGAAAGGAGAGGAAAAAGGAAAGGAAAGGAAAAGGAAGGAAAGGAAAGGAAAGGAAAGGAAAGGAAAGGAAAGGAAAGGAAAGGAAAGGAAAGGAAAGGAAAGGAAAGGAAAGCATCTCTTGACGACAGAACTCTCTTTCTTTACATAAAATAGTAACGTTAATGAGTAACTCTGGTGGCGCTTGTTGGACGAGGTAAACAGCGAACAATTCCCGGATTATCATCTTTATTACTCATCTGGCGCCTGGCTTGAGACCCCATTGGTTTTATGGTTCGGTAAGGTGGAGTCAGGCCGCCTTCGGCTTCCGTGGGGAGCCAGCGCCACCTATCGCCATGGGCGGGGAATAGCGCGTTTCTTGCCTTCTTCCCTAGCCCAGCCACCCGGAGCGCCTCGCGTGGTTCCCACCTATCCTAGCACTTCCAAGGCACGTGGACTGGATCTTTTGGAGGTGAATTTCCAAAAATGACACATGTTTCAAAAAGTTAAACGTCCTATGTTTCCTTGAAGTTCAATAAACTTTATTTTTTTTAAAAAAAGTACATTTTTTTCTTCCTTCCTTCCTTCCTTCCTTCCTTCCTTCCTTCCTTCCTTCCTTTTTTTTATTTTATTTTTAAAATTTGATTTATATGCCGCCCTTCTCCGGAGACTCAGGGCAGCTTACAATGCGTTAAGCAATAGCCTTCATACTTTTGTATATTTTATACAAAGTCAGCTTATTGCCCCCACAATCTGGGTCCTCATTTTACCTACCTTAGAAAGGATGGAAGGCTGAGTCAACCTTGAGCCTGGGGAGATTCGAACTTGCAGTAATTGCAGGCAGCAGATGTAAGTGGATGTTAATAACAGTGCTTTAGTCTGCTGAGCCACCAGAGCTTCCTTCCTTCCACCCTCCCTCCCTTCTATCTCCCCCTCCCTACTTCTCTCCCTTCCTTCCTTCCTTCCCCTTCCTTTCTTTCTCCTTCCCTCCCTCTAATCTCTCTCTCTCTCTCTTCTTCCTTACTCTTTTTCATTCTTCCTTTGATGAGAACCCAGCATCTGAATTATTTTTGATCCTTTTCTACTTCCTCAGTGAAGAGGGAGGCAGGGAAAGAAGGAAGGAAGGAAGGAAGGAAGGAAGGAAGGAAGGAAGGAAGGAGCTCTGAACGGTCACTAAACGAACTCTTGAATGTTGAGGACTACCTATAATGGTGAGAAAACAAAGTAACTCCCTTCTTTTTATATATATATATACATTTTTATTAAACATATTTCAACTTTAAAAAAACACACTTTCACTCATTACAGTGTTTCAGTATCGCTATCACTTATATTAACATAATTTCTAATCATATATATTACTATTCATTTAATTATCTACTTTTAAATTACACTAATAGTTAAAAGTACATACAGTATTTTCTCATTTTCATATACATATATTACATATTCCTTACACAGCAGTTTTACATCTATCTTCTAACCAATTATATAATAGATTCCAAATTTTATAGTATTCCGTTTCTTCTCTATCCTTTAATTAATTAATTAATGGTTCGATTTATATGCCGCCCTTCTCTGGAGACTCGGGGCGGCTTACAATGCATTAAGCAATAGCCTTCATACTTTTGAATATACCTGCTTAGTAGGGCTTTCGGGGGCCCCTAAGCGGTGTTCTTTATTATACAAAGTCAGCTTATTGCCCCCACAATCCGGGTCCTCATTTTACCTACCGCGAAAGGATGGAAGGCTGAGTCAACCTTGAGCCTGGTGAGATTTGAACTTGCAGTAATTGCAGGCAGCTGGTGCTACTTAACAGCACTTTAGTCTGCTGCACCACCAAGGCTCCTGTCTAATTCCATAGCTAACCTGCACACTTTGTAACTCCCTCTTAAGGGCTTAGCATTCATTTAAAAGTAGAAGGATCTTCCCTTACATGCCTCAGAAACCCTTAATTTTTTCAACTTTATAGAGCTTGTCGATCAGAAAGGTCGGCAGTTCGAATCCCTAGTATAGGGATTCCTGTGTGGGCAGGGGGTTGGACTAGATGACCTCCAAGGTCCCTTCCAACCCTGTTACTGTTTGCAATGTCTGGAACGTGCTGAGAAAGGGAGAAAATCCCAGTGCATTCTGGGATACAGAATCAGACTACAGATAGTCCTCGAATTTACAACCGTTCGTTTAGTGTGCAGTCATGTGATCCAGATTCAACCGCTTTAGCAACTGACTCATATTTCTGACGGTCGCAGTGCCCCACAGTATCACGTGATCCGCTTTTGTGACCTTCTGACAAGCAAAGTCAAGGGGGAAGCTGGGTTCACTTAATAACCGGGTTACTTAATTGAACAACGGCAATGATTCACCACTTGTGGCAAGTCAAGTCGTAAAAACAGGACTTAGTGATGGGGATTTGGGGCTCCATGGAGGAGTACCTTTGTAGGGTTGGGTTCTCCTTTGCAGAATTACTGAGCAGCAGAATACAAAGGGACCTTTGAGGTCTTCTAAACTAACCCCCTGCCCAGACTGGCTCTCGCCACACCATGCACTAAATCTGGCTCCCTGGATTAATTCATTTTCAGAGGATTCACACACACGATGTGTAAACTTACTCATCAGGCTGGTTTAGCTGTTTTTCTATCTTCCTGTCAATCTTCCTGTTTCTCAGGCCATCGGGAAGGCATTGGCGGGTGGGGAGGGAGCAGTGTTATCCCCAGGTATGGAACAAGGAAAGTCACGCACCGCTGAAGTGTTTGCCTTGGGGGTTTTAGAAAAGCAATTTAATTTATTGTGACTTCACGGCGAGGGGCAGGAACTTGCCAATACTTTTCTAGGCGTGGACCTTGGGAAAGTAAAATGAAAAAAAAAGAACTGGCTGGCATCAAGAAAGCATCAAGAAAGCCATTTGACGCGAAAATTGGCCCACTTCTCCATCCAATGCCCTAATATTTGCATTCGTTTCCTCAGTATAGGAATAGCTATCCTCATTTGCTACCAATCTGCCTCCCACTTCCCACCTGCATACTGCACGAGTCAAAAAGAGGGCTGGGAAAATATCTACAGACCCCTCGCATCCTGGATATAAACTGTTTCAACTCCTACCCTCAAAACGACACTATAGAGCACTGCACACCAGAACAACTAGACACAAGGAGAGTTTTTTCCTGAACTCCATCACTCTGCTAAACAAATAATTCCCTCAACACTGTCAAATAATTTACTAAGACTGTATTACTATTACTATTAATCTTCTCGTCGTTCCTATCAGCCATCTCCTCCCACTTATGGCTGCATGACTGTAACCTTGTTTCTTGTATCTTTACGATTTATATTGATTGTTTCCTAATATGATTTGATTGCTTATTTTTACCCTATGACTGTCATTAAGTGTTGTACCTTATGATTCTTGACGAATGTATCTTATCTTTTTATGTACACTGAGAGCTTATGCACCAAAGACAAATTCCTTGTGTGTCCAATCACACTTGGCCAATAAAGAATTCTGTTCTATTCTATTCTATTCTATTCTATTCTATTCTATTCTATTCTATTCTATTTTCCTTGTATTCCATTCCATTCCATTCCATTCTCCTTCCTTCTATTCCATTCCATTCCATTCTACTCTACTCTACTCTACTCTACTCTACTCTACTCTACTCCACTCCACTCCATTCCATTCCATTCCACTCCACTCCACTCCACTCCACTCCACTCCATTCCATTCCATTCCATTCCATTCCATTCCATTCCATTCCATTCTACTCTATTCTACTCTATTCTGTTCAAAATTAACTTTCCCAGGGATTTTCCTGCTATCTACAGAAGAAATAAATGAAGGTACAGTGTTAATTCCACCCAGAGTTAAACTGAAAGCAAAATTAAACTGTTCCTATACTGCCATCTGCTGGCACTGGTGGGGGAGTGCAACAAAAGAGAAAAGTTAAGTCTGATATTGTTTAGGCAGGATTGTGGAGATTTAATGTGATGTTTGCTCAAAAGGCATTTGCAGAGCCAAAGTCACCTTTAGGACAGGTGAAGTTTACAAACCACAACCACCCTTGGAAGATACAACTCAACTTTGGAGATGTTCTGCAGAAATTTAACATGTGTGAAGGTGGAGAAGTCCCCTTGACACCCGAAGTAGTGGAGGAGGAGGAGGGGGGGGGGAGGAGGAGGAGGAGGAGGAGGTGGTGGTAGTCCTGGATAATCTGAGCTTGGTTGTTTTCTTGCAGATATTTCATTACCCTACTAGGTAACATTATCAGTGCTAGAAGGAACAGTGGTGTCTAGGAAGGAGGAGGAGGAGGAGGAGGAGGAGGAGGAGGAGGAGGAGGAGGAGGAGGAGGAAGAGGAGGAGGAGGAGGAGGAGGAGGAGGAGGAGGAGGAGGAGGAGGAGGAGGAGGAGGAGGAGGAGGAGGAGGGTGATCTCCTAGCAGGAAGGTCTCCAACCATGGACCACTGAGAACACAAATAGTTAAATGCCCAGCAATTCCCACCCATCTTTGAATTTCGTAGTTCATCCTATTCCATGTATGGACTGGTGTTTTTTTTTTCCATTCTCTAAATGTGATCCAGTGTTTTCAAAACACACATCATAAATCTAAGCGAATTAAAGAAAAGAAGAAAAGAAAAAAAGAAGGAAGAAGGAAGGAAGGAAGGAAAGAAGAAAGGAAGGAAGGAAGGAAAGGAGAAAGGGAGAAAGGAAGGAAGGAAGGAAGGAAGGAAGGAAGAAAGAAGGAAGGAAGGGAGAAAGGAAGGAAGTGAAGGAAAGGTAAGGAAGGAAGCAGGGAAGGAAGGAAAGAAAGAGAAAGGAAGGAAGGAAAGAAAGAAAGAAAGAAAGAAAGGGAAGAAAGAATGAGAACGTTGTTAAAACAGAAATGGACTTCTATCCCAGTCAGGGTGCTTTATAATTCGATTTTACTTTTGTTCTTAATTTTTGTATTTTACGTGTTTTATTCTGTGTCTGTTCACCACCCTGAATCCTTCGGGAGTAGGGCGGTATACAAATTAAAGAAAATGAAAATGAAATAAATAAAACTCTTCAGGTGTCAGCCAGTTTGATTCTCCTGAAACACTTGGAGTAAACACAAGGAGAATAACTGAAGGTGTCACCAGATTCTAGATGGATCTGATTTAAAGTGGGCTGGGTGTACACCGAAATTGTGTCCTCCTGATTTTGGTGCCTGCCCTGGTTATTCAGCAGACGGGCCCCGTTGTAAGTAGGAACATGCTCTCATGAAATACGGATCATTGTTTGTGGAATGGTGTGGAGGGAAGGAGGCAGAAATAGAGATCTTTCCCCCACCACCACCACCACTTCGAGAGAAATAACTGGATTATTTTTGTTTTCCCCTGCTCCTTTCTTTGTGTCCATCAGACCAATTCAGAGGGTTTTGGAAGCCAGAAGAGGATAAAAGAAAGAGCTCCCCTTTCCCCTGTGAATGTTTTCGGAGCAAAAGTCACCAAGTAAAAAGGAACAAAGCTTTGGAAGGTCTTTTAGAAAAGATTTAGGGGAAAACCGGATGAGTCTTGATTCGGCCAACGATTTGCTTCGAAAACAAAAGTTTAATTCATTGATCAATTCCACTGATTAATTGTTCTCACGGTCAGGAAATTCCTCCTTAGTTCTAGGTTGCTTCTCTCCTTGATTAGTTTCCATCCGTTGCTCCTTGTCCTGCCTTCAGGTGCTTTGGAGAATAGCTTGACCCCCTCTTAATAGAATAAAAGAGTTGGAAGGGACCTTGGAGGTCTTCTAATCTAACCCTCTCTCAAGCAGGCAATCCTGTATCATTTGACACAATGTTTGTCCACTCTCCTCTTTAAAATTTCCAGTTTTGGAGCACCCATAATTTATGGAGGCAAACTATTCCATTGATTAAATGTTCTAACTGTCAAGAAATTCCTCCTTGGTTCTAGGTTGCTTCTCTCCTTGATTAGTTTCCATCCACTGCTTCTCATCATGCTTTGCAGAATAGGTTGACCCCTTCATTTTTGTAGGAGCTCCTCAAATACTGGAAGCCTGTTATCATCTCCCACTTAGTCCATCATTAATGGCCTTCATTAGCTTTTGTCCTACTGAAGCTATCAAAAACTCCACTACTGTGTTGGCACTTCCATTCAAACTTTATTTCTCTCTAAGGGGCAATCAAGTGCCATAGATAGATTTTCCTTCCAAAAAGGAATTTCAGCTTCTCCAAATATTCTTTGTCCCGCATCTTCAGGTGCATTTTAGCTTGATGTTTTTCCAATCCCACGTTGCAGCAACTGCTGATGATTTTATTCATTTATTTCTCTTGGCATTAAATCAAACAAATGCTGACAACATCAAATGAAGAGTTTGAAGTGGTAAGGAATATGCAATTTATTTTATTTGCATGGAGCGAGAGTTGGGAGAACCTAGTCTTTCTGAATGTCTCAGAAGACAGGAGGAGGCAGACAGATAGATGATAAAGATAGATGGATAGCTAGCTAGCTAGATGATAGATAGATAGATAGATAGATAGATAGATAGATAGATAGATAGATATAGAAATAAATATCACATATATGATAGATAGATAGATAGATATAGAAATAAATATCACATATATGATAGATAGATAGATAGATAGATAGATAGATAATAGACAGACAGACAGACAGATAGATGATAGACAGATAGATAGACAGACAGACAGATGATAGATAGACAGACAGATAGATGATAGATGATAGACAGATAGATAGACAGATAGATAGATAGATGATAGATAGATGATAGATAGATAGATGATAGATAGATAGATAGATAGATAGATAGAGATAGATAGATAGATAGATAGATAGATAGATAGATAGATAGATATAGATGATAGATAGATGATAGACAGACAGAGATGATAGCTAGAGAGATAGCTAGCTAGCTAGCTAGATGATAGCTAGCTAGCTAGATAATAGATAGATAGATAGATAGATAGATAGATAGATAGATAGATAAGGTAGGTAGGTACGTAGGTAGGTAGGGATAGATAGATAGATAGATAGATAGATAGATAGATAGATAGAAAGATATAGATAGATAGACAGACAGGCACTGGAGAGAGTGAGAGAGTGAGAGAGGGACAGAGAGAGGAGAGGAGAAAGAGGGAAGGGACAGTGAGATGGAGAAAGTGGGAGAGAAAGAGGAGACAGAGGGGAGAGATAAGGAGAGGGAGGCAGTGGAAAAAGAGAGGGGAGGGAGGGAGAGAGAGGAGAGAAAAAGGGAGAGAGGGAGAGAGGGAGAGGAGAGAGAGGAAGAAGGAAAGGGACAGTGAGATGGAAAGAGTGGAAGAGAGAGAAAGAGGAGAGAGAAGGGGAAGAGAGAGGGAGAGAGAGAAAGGGTCAGAGGGAGAGGGAGGGAGGGAGAAAGGGAAGGAAAGAATGGACTCTTCGGATACGTTAATATTAAGACAGGAGAAGAAGGCTTGACTTGACTTGACATCTAACCTTCTTGTCCCAGCATGGACTTGGCTCTCGGGGACCTCCAAGATCTGGTCCTAAAACTGCATCTCGAATGGTTTGAAAAGGAAGGATTGAAGTCGGGGTGGGTGGGTTGGGGGAATGGAGGAGGAGGAGGAGGAGGAGGTTAAATTAGGTAAGCTTCCCTTTGAAGGGGCAGTCGCTAATTGGGCCAAGGGAAGGGCAGCTTTCGGGTCCACAAAGAAGAGGGGAAGGCAGGCCTTTGGGAGACCAAAGGGCTGTTGTGACTGTGTGTGTGTGTGTGTGTGTGTGTGTGTGTGTGTGTGTGTGTTTCATTCTCAGCTCTTGGTGGAGAAGAACCCTTGTGCGGAGTGGAAATTGCTGAAGGATGCAGACAAGGGGACCGCATTTCATTCTGTTTTCTTTTTCTCTACCTCCCCCTCCACCCCCAAGGATAATGAAGTCACCTCAGACAGCCTCTTGAAACACTGGGCTTCTTCGGAAATTTAATTAGGGGAAGTGGTGGAGTGGGGCTGCTGGATGCAAAAGGAGGTCAGGAAGAGGACGGGGTCACATTTTCTGAGAAACTACGGGGCGTTGGCAGAGGCCACATTGCACTCAGAACGGATGAAATGACTCCTGGATTGGACAGGAAACAGGTAGCAGACCTCGCTTAACAACCGCTCGTTCAACAACCGATGGAAGCGATGATGAGCGCTGAATGAAGCAGTCACCAAGGGCTTGGAATGGGGCAACTCATCACGACCAACTTGCATGGCCAACTTGCATGGCCAACTTGCCACAGTCAACTTGCCATGGTCAACTCGCCGTGGAACAATTCAACAATTCAATTGAATGATTTAAAATAATTTTTTATTCTATCTAGAATAGAATAGAATAGAATAGAATAGAATAGAATAGAATAGAATAAGAATATAGAATAGAATAGAATAAGAATATAGAATATAGAATATAGAATAGAATAGAATAAGAATATAGAATAGAATAGAATAGAATAGAATAGAATAGAATAGGAATAGGAATATAGAATAGAATAGAATAAGAATATAGAATAGAATAAGAAAATAGAATAGAATAGAATAGAATAGAATAGAATAGAAGGAAGGAGAATGGAATTGAATGGAATGGAATACAAGGAGAATAGAATAGAATAGAATAGAATAGAATAGGAATAGGAATATAGAATAGAATAAGAAAATAGAATAGAATAGAATAGAATAGAATAGAATAGAATAGAATAGAATAGAATAGAATAGAATAGAATAGAATAGAATAGAATAGAATAGAATAGAATAGAACAGAACAGAACAGAACAGAACAGAAGCTGGAAGGGACCTTGGAGGTCTTGTATCCTATTTCAGATAAGTGACTGTCCGGTCTCTTCCTGGCATTAAGGAGAAACTTCCTGACAGTGAGGACAATTAACCAGTGGAACAGCTGGCCTCCAGAAATTGTGGACATCCTTTTTAGGAAGAGAAAGGGCCGGATTTTCCTATAGGCTAACTAGGCTTCAGCCTAGGGCCTCAAGATCAAGAGGGGCCTACATTCAAATTGTTAGCAAAATTAAAATTACACTTTCACTATAGGTGAAAGGGCCTCATAAGTGGAATAGCCTAGGGCCTCTTTTCATCTAAATCCAGTCCTGTACCAGGTTGCTTCTCTCTTTGGTTAGTTTCCAACCGTTGTTTCTTGTCCTGCCGGCTTGTGCTTTGTAGAATAATCTGACACACAGACACAAACCCTTCTTTGCGGCAGGCCCTCAAATGATGCCTTCAACCTATTTGCTCCTGCCATTTTAATCCGTTTTTTAAAATATATTTATAAGTTGTTTTTATCTGGGTGTTTGATCGCACTCTCGTAAGATGCTTGGAGTCGCCTCCATGCACGAGACAGGTAGCATATAAATTAACCCATTTAAGCAATCGACAAATACGTGGCCCCAGTAGCTTCTGGCATCTCCCTTCAGGGTGGTTCTTGCCCCAGGGATCAAGTTGAAAAGTAGCTGGGAGTCTCCAAGCTGCCTACGAGATGTTGACAGCTCGGCTTCTTTCTTCTTACTCATCGAGCAAGTTGAGCCTCCCATGTAAATCGTTTGCGCCTAGCCTGACGCCACCCAGCGAAGCTTGTGAAGTAACCTTTTCTGGGCCACTCCTTCTTCCTTTGATGGAGTTCCTTGCAAAGGTGTTGTTTTGCTTTTCCTCGCTTGCCAGAAAATGCAATTCAAGCCAGCAGATCTGTTTGCGTCAGCAGACGAAATATGCAAGTAGCTGAAGGGGTGGGGGGGGGGGGTGGGAGAGAGGGATCTTTTGCTGACGTCTGCAACGGATCTGTTTCCAGATTCCTTGTTCGAAAGTTGCTCTCCCTCTCCGGAGAATTCAAGATAGAAGAAATCTTTGACTTAAAATCCTGAGTTCGTTTTGCGACTTGTTCGAAGTTACAACAGCCCTGAAAAAAACAACCGACAACCCAACAGTGGCGGGATTTTACCGGTTCCCCCCAGTTCAAGCAAATCGCTAGTGGCGGGAGGCTCCGCCCACCCGCCCGGACATCATCACGGACACTCTCCGCATGCGCAGAAAGTCCGTGAGTGAGTGAAGCGTGTACGCTCCTGGCTCCGAACCGGTAGCGAAGGTAAGAGCAACCCCACTACTGACTTACAACCTGTGGTCACGCAGTCAAAATTTGGCGCTTGGCAACTGACTCGTATTTACGACCGTTGCAGTGTCCCCGAAGTCACACGATCCTCTTTGGCGATCTTCTGGTGCAGTGGGTGGGTTGTCCCCGGTTCGGACCGGTTCGCAAAGAACCGGTAGTAAAACCGGCGGGAGGCCCCGCCCACTTCCCCGGATGTCGTCATCAGCAATCTGCGCATGCCCAGAAGGAAGGCACGCACGCGAGCAAAGCAAGCACATCCACGTGTGAGATCCCGTTGCAAACCAGTAGTAAAGGTAAGTAGAACTCACCCCTGTTCTGGTGAGGAAAGCCAACAGGGAAGGACAGATTCCCTTAGCTATGTTGCTAATTTAACAACTGCAGGGATTCACTTAGCAACTGCAGGAAGAGAAGATTGCACAATGGGTCCCAATTGGCAAAAGAAAAGCTCAGTACTGTTTGGTTTGGAAACATGCAGAAGAGGCCTTCATCCTACAGTGGACAGACAATGGCTAAAATGATGAGGATGATGATGATGATGATGATGATGATGATGATGACGATGACATACAACCATAATGGGCAGGCTGTAAGGAGATGACCAGGCTAAGTCAGAGGGAAGGGTCAAACGTCTCATCAGTCTCGAGTCCCTTTGCACCCAACAAGAGATCTAAGCCCAGCCCACCGTGAATTCCTTATCGACCGCCAATTTGCTTGGACTGTTAGTAGTTCAGATTCTTGTAGAGAGCTTAATTCTTGCAATAAACCTTCACGCTCATTTGAACGGCCCAAATCTCCTGATTTCCCCGGCGGTTGACACAGGCTCCATCACAGTTATATGTTGAACCCTATCTGTATAAAGACACACACACCTTGATATTCACATGCATACAGTAGTGGCCAAAATTGTGGAAACCTTTTGGGAAAAGTGTATTTTTGAGGTTTGATGGCTAATAACACCATTTTTTTATTATTATTTTTTTTGAGTTTCAAGATCATCCTATTCCACTGCTGGAATGGCCTGGGAATAGCCCAGACCTTAACCCAGTTGAAAATTCCAAGGAAGCTGACTAAAGAAACTTGTTAGTCAGAAATGACCCAGCAATAAAACCGAGTTCATAGAAGCCATCCTTCAATCTTGGTTTCACATTAGAACAGCTGCAGAACTAAAAGACTTGGTTCGCTCCATGGGAAGACGTTGTAAGGCCATAATTCATGCTAAAGGTTACCCAACGAAGTACTAACTGACATGGGGATTATTTTTTGTATATCTTGTTTTTCTATGGTGATAATTTTTGTATATCTCGTTATTTCTACATGTTTCACTTTTCTTCTTTATACTGTAACTGCTATCATAATAACAAATCCTTTATAAAAGTTATGGCATTAAATTCTTGATTCAATTATTTTTCCATGGATATAGTATAATTTTAGGGTACTACTCAAAAAAAAAAAAGGTGGTGTTATTAGCTAGTTTTAGAAAATACAGTTTTCCCAAAAGGTTTCCACAATTTTGGCCACTACTATACATGGAGAGAGAGAGGGAGAGACAGAGAGACAGAGACAGAGAGAGACAGAGAGAGACAGAGAAAGAGAGAAAGAGAGAGAGAGAGACAGAGAGACAGAGACAGAGAGAGAAAGAGAGAGAGAGACAGAGAGAGAGACAGAGAGAGAGAGACAGAGAGAGAGAGCAAGAGACAGAGAGAGAAAGAGAGAGAGAAAGAGAGAGAGAGACAGAGACAGAGAGAGAGAGAGAAAGAAACAGAGAGAGACAGAGAGAGACAGAGACAGAGAGACAGAGAGAGAGACAGAGACAGAGAGAAAGAGACAGACAGAGAGAGAGAGAGAGGCAGAGAGACAGAGAGAGAGACAGAGACAGAGAGACAGAGAGAAAGAGACAGAGAGAGGCAGAGAGGCAGAGACAGAGACAGAGAGACAGAGAGAGAGAGAGACAGACAGACAGACAGAGACAGAGAGAGAGAGACAGAGAGAGAGAGATTCAGAGAGAGACAGAGAGGGACAGAGTCAGAGATACAGAAACAGAGAGAGACACACAGAGAGAGACAGAAACAGAGACAGAGAGAGCAAGAGTGCAAAAAAGAGTGCAAAAGAAAGAGAGATAACTGTTTCCACCACTCAAAGGCTCTTTAATGCATGGATTATGAAGCACTTTGCAAAGGCACAGCCACAAATGGGAGGGTGCACATTTTACAGCAGCAGCAATTGCTCCTTCACTGAGGCAGCAATTCTTGAAGTCTTCAGACTTCGCCCTGGAGGCAATCGAGTTGAACTTGCCAGTTTTCTCACTCTTACGGATGAGCCCGATGGTCCCTCTCTCAGAATGGGTGTTTCACAGTTGGCAGCTCCAAATAGCCTTTGGAGACTATTTGGAAGGCGTGGTGGAACCGTGTGATAGAACAGATCAAAGGGACAGCAAGGTCCTGTTATGACCTAGGCTTACTGAGTCATTACAAGACACAGTTAGTCCCAAACAAACCTATATTATTGTAACAGCTGAGAATTACGTTCATTCCCAGCTGAGTCCCAATTAGTTGCAAAACAAGTCCTTCGGAAGAAGTCCTTTGGGATAATCACCAATCTTTATCTTCTTTGACACCCTGCCAAAGGCCTTACTTAGCAAAGCCCCACAAAGTTCAGAAACAAACAAGAGATGCCAACTGGAAACAGAGTTAGCAATGTTGCATTCCTGCAAAAAGCCCAAGTGCCTTTGTTTCTTTTTTAAGCCTTATGGGAGGGGCCAATCATCTCCTGGCCTTACTCCCGAGTCGCCCCCTTTGCTTTAGCTGCTCCTGCCTTCTGGCAGCTCTACACATGTGTGCACTAGGAACAGGCTCCTCCTGTTCCTCTGCCTCTCTGCTGTCCGCCTCTGGAGGCTCTGAAGTATGCGCATCGCTTCCAAATGTCCCTGGCCCCAACTCTGCCTCTGACACAGAGCCCTCATCCGAGCCTTCCCCAGACTCCAGGACTGGCCCTTGTTCCTCCCCAGCCTCCTCACTGTCCGACTCAGCCGCCAGCTCCGCAGGCTGCTGGCAGACCACAACAGGTCCCTCTTTCTTCTTCAGAGAAGGAGGAGAAGGAGGAGGGCCGAGGTGGCATAGTGGTTAGAATGCAGTATTGCAGGCTGACTCTGCCCACAAGTCAGGAGTTCGATCCTGACCAGCTCAAGGTCAACTCAGCCTTCCATTCTTCCGAGGTCGGTTAAAGGAGGAACCCAGATTGTTGGGGGGCAAGAGGCTGAATCTGTAAACTGCCCAGAGAGTGCTGTAAAGCACTATGGGGCAGTAGATAACTTTTAAGTGCTAATGCTTTTGTGATAGAGACATAGAGATAGATAGATAGATGATGGATGGATGGATGGATATAGATAGATGATTGAGTGAGAAAGAGATAGATAGATAGATAGATAGATAGATAGATAGATAGATAGATAGGAGATAAATAGATAGATAGATGAGAGAGATGAGAGAGAGAGGGAGGGAGGGAGGGAGGCAGATAGATAGATAGATAGATAGATAGATAGATAGATAGATAGATGAGATAAATAGATAGATGATAGATAGATAGATAGATAGATAGATAGATAGATGAGAGATAAATAGATAGATGATAGATAGATAGATAGATAGATAGATGAGAAATAGATAGATGATAGATAGATAGATAGATAGATAGATAGATAGATAGATAGATGAGAGAGATGAGAGAGAGAGAGAGAGGGAGGGAGGCAGGGAGATAGATAGATAGATAGATAGATAGATAGATAGGGGATAGATAGATAGATAGATAGATAGATAGATAGATAGATAGATAGATAGACAGACGATAGACAGCAGCCATGGTGGTGCAGTGGTTAGAATGCAGTATTGCAGGCAGACTCTGCCCACAAGTCAGGAGTTCAATCCTGACTGACTCAAGGTAGACTCAGCCTTCCATCCTTCCAAGATCAGTAAAATGAGTTTCCAGATTGTTGGGGGCAATAGGCTAATTGTAAACCGCTTAGAGAGGGTTGTAAAACCTCCACGAAGCGGTATATAAGTCTAAGGGCTATTGCTATTGTTAGCGCTATCTAGAATGTGGATGCTGGATGCTATTAGATCCCTGGGTAAGAAAACTTGGCTGCATAAGTAAAAGATTGGGTTAAGTGTGTACATGCAATGGGGTCATTGGAGGGAAAACAGATGTGGGATTGTGTCGAAGGTTGCTAGGAGAAAACCTGACAGTTCACTTATCTAAATCCAAATGACGCTGAAGAAATCTGTGTGAAAACACCTGAGTGGTTGAGAAAGGAGCTAATAATAGCAACTAAAAGCGCTGTAGGGGTAGACTTCCTCAGGCTACCCAGAAGTTTTGTTCCTCTCTTTTTGATGTTGAGAACTTAGATGTTGTCAAAGACGTATGAAGCTAGATTGGCAGCCAAGCCGCTCTGTGAAATACCTGGATGGAGAGTTAGGAATTTGGGGTTGGTTTTTTAATTTTTATTTTAATGACTTGCCTTTGTTTGGGATCCAAAAGATGGGAAAGAACTTCTCTGATGCATCTTTGGTGTTCCACGTTAAGCAATTGTTGAAAATACAGAATGCGGAGTAATAGCAGAGGTGGAAAGGACCTTGGAGGTCTTCTACAATAGCAATAGCACATAGACTTATATACCGCTTCACAATGCTTTACAGCCCTCTCTAAGCGGTTTACAGAGTCCGCCTGTTGCCCATAACAATCTGGGTCCTTGTTTTACCAACCTCAGAAGGGTGGAAGACTGAGTCAACCTTGAGCCTGGTGAGATTTGATCTGCCAAATTGCAGGCAGCCGGCAGTCAGCAGAAGTAGCCTGCAGTACCACATTCTAACCACAATACATCTCTGGCGTCCGTGGCGCAGAAGATCTACCCAATCATTTGATCATGATGGTGACACGCTGCAGGTAGCTGTTTGCTACAATCTAGTCTAGTGGATTTTCGCTACACATGTATGTATCTAAAATAGGTATGTATTTTACGGTATGTATCCAAACAGGAAGACTCATGAGCCATAATATCCAATATACAGCTACAGATTAACAGAGTTGGAAGGGACCTTGTAGGTCATCTAGTCCAACCCCCTGCCCAAGCAGGAGACCCTACACCCTTTCCAACAGATGGCAGTCCAGTCTCTTCTTGAAAGCTTCCAGGGATGAAGCTCCCACAACTTCCGAAGGCAACTTCCATTCCATCGGTTGATTGTTCTCAGTGTCAGAAAAATTCTCCTTATTTCTAGGTTGAATCTCTCCTTGTTCAGTTTCCATCCATTCTTCCTTGTCTGGCCTTCGGGTGCTTTGGAAAATAGCTTGAGCCCCCTCCTCTCTGGGGCAGCCCCTCAAATATTCAAAGACTGCTATCCTGTCTCCCCTGGTCCTTCTCTTCACTAGACTAGCCATGCCCAGTTCCTGCAACCGTTCATCGTATGTTTTAGTCTCCAGTCCCCTAATCATCCTGGTTGCTCTTCTCTGCACTCTTTCTAGAGTCTCAACATCTTGCTTATAGTGTGGTGACCAAAACTGGATGCAGGACTCTAGGTTAATTGTTCTAAACTGGCAAGAAATGTCTCCTTATTTCCAGGTTGAATCTCTCCTTGTTCAGTTTCCATCCGTTATTCCTTGTCTGGCCTTCGGATGCTTTGGAAAATAGCTTGGCCCCCTCCTCTCTGTGGCAGCCCCTCAAATATTGGAAGATGCTATCCTGTCTCCCCTGGTCCTTCTCTTCACTAGACTAGCCATGCCCAGTTCCTGCAACCGTTCATCGTATGTTTGAGCCTCCAGAGCCCTAATATTGTTCATGATCGTCCCTTACTGGAATTTAGGAAGAAAAGAGAGGGGCAATTTTTACGGCCACTTTGAGAAGGCCAGGTCCCCATTCCTGGGCTGAACCTTTGCCATGAAATTGCAGACAAAAGAAAGGAGAGCCAGGGTTGAATTCAGAACATCTCTGTAAGGTCTACGCCCCATTCCTGCGTGGATCTCTCCACCTGTATGCAACAATTGCTTGTTGGGGCTTGATTGCAATGGAGAGTGCCATGCTATGTTTTTTTTTTCTTCCTCCCCAGGCAGTATTGTTTCCCCCTCCCGCATCCACCTCCACTTTCCCTGCTCCCCTCGTGCAAATTCATTAATGAATTGCTGTTTGTTTGTTTTACAAACTTTGAAAAGACTGCTGTCTTTAACTTCCTGTCCTTTCCCTCCAGCTGTTTTGGCAATCCGACAGGAGCTTGCAAAAGCTATGACGGAATCCGGGACCTGTTTATTTGTCCTCTGGTTTTTATTTTTATTTTTTTTGGCATGGCCAAACAAGAGCCAACACATTCCTCCCACACCAGGCACACACCAAGACTTCATACCCTGAAGTGAAGCATAAGAGAACTGGCGTCACATCCTTAATATTCCCTCTACCCACTCACCCTTCTCCCCCTCTTGGATCGTCTTCTCTGCACACTGCTGATGGGTGTATTGAAAGGGTTGAGGATCAACCAAGACGGGTCTGTATCAGTGGTGAAATCCAATTTTTTTTTTTACTACTGGTTCTGTGAGTGTGGCTTGGTGGGTGTGGTGTGGCTTAGCAGCGTAGCTTGGTAGGCGTGGCAGGGGAAGGATACTGCAAAATCCCCATTCCCTCCCCACTCCAGGGGAAAGGTACTGCAAAATCCCCATTCCCTCCCCACTCCAGGGGAAGGATACTGCAAAATCCCCATTCCCTCCCCACTCCAGGGGAAAGATACTGCAAAATCCCCATTCCCTCCCCACTCCAGGGGAAAGATACTGCAAAATCCCCATTCCCTCCCCACTCCAGGGGAAGGCTACTGCAAAATGCCCATTCCCTCCCCACTCGCTACTGCAAAATCCCCATTCCCTCCCCACTCCGGGGGAAGGATACTGCAAAATCCCCATTCCCTCCCCGCTCCAGGGGAAGGATGCTGCAAAATCTCCATTCCCATCCCACCCTGGGACCAGCCAGAGGTGGTATTTGCCAGTTCTCAGAACTACTCAAAATTTCTGCTACCGGTTCTCCAGAACTGCTGGATTTCACCCCTAGTCTGTATCAACATCAGTCAAGATCGAACAACATAGTGCCTAAACAGGGGGTTGGACTAGAAGACCTCCAAGGACCCTTCCACTTCTTGTTATTCTAAATATTCTAGTGTGATTGGCTACGAAAACTCTTCTATCACCTGAGTTACAGAAAAAACATCTATTCAATTACAATTATATCCTTCCCCCCTTCCCCCCCAAAAATAAACAAAAGATAAATATGGTTATATATATGGTGGCTCAGTGGCTAAGACGCTGAGCTTGTCGATCGAAAAGTCGGCAGTTCAGCGGTTCGAATCCCTAGTGGGTGAGCTCCCGTGACTTGTCCCAGCTTCTGCCAACCTAGCAGTTCGAAAGCACGTAAAAAAATGCAAGTAGAAAAATAGGGACCACCTTTGGCGGGAAGGGAACAGTGTTCCGTGCGCCTTTGCCGTTGAGTCATGCCGACCACATGACTACAGAGACGTCTTTGGACAGCGCTGGCTCTTCGGCTTTGAAACAGAGATGAGCTCCGCCCCCTAGAGTCAGGAACGGCTAGCACATATGTGCGAGGGGAACTTTTACCTTTTAAATATGGTTAATTTCTTCCCCCCATTGGAACTAAGCATGTAACCATCCTTGATTCATCATAATCAGCTATTAAAGGTAGTCCTCGATTTACGACGACCGCAATGTGTTCTATTCTATTCTATTCTATTCTATTCTATTCTATTCTATTCTATTCTAATGAATTTCCTACCTCCATTCTGTTTTGTTCCCTCTTCAGCAACTCTAGATTTGATGCAAGTCTGCTCAGGCGAAAGAGGTTTGTTTCTATCACTAGAGGGCACTGGAGGATCAAATATGGCTTTATGTTTGTTTTGCTGGAAAGTATTTTTCCTTATCTGCTGTAGTTGGGCTTTTGTAGGGAGAAAAAAAATAGACTTTGTAAGAAAAAAAACAACACTTCAAAGTCCCTGCTCTGTTTAGCTTTTGTGCAATCTATCCAATTTCAATCAGAACCTGTGCAAAATTTTGTGGAATCTTTGCAGGGATGCAAATGTGCCTACCACAGGGGTGAAATCCAGCAGGTTCTGACAGGTTCTGGAGAACCGGTAGTGGAAATTTTGAGTAGTTCGGAGAACCGGCAAATACCACCTCTGGCTGGCCCCAGAGTGGGGAGGGAATGGGGATTTTGCAGTATCCTTCCCCCTGGAGTGGGGTGGGAATGGAGATTTTGTGGTATCCTTCCCCCTGGAGTGGGGTGGGAATGGAGATTTTGCAGTATCAATCCCGTGGAGTGGGGTGGGAATGGAGATTTTGCAGTATCAATCCCCTGGCGTGGGGAGGGAATGGAGATTTTGCAGTATCAATCCCCTGGAGTGGGGAGGGAATGGAGATTTTGCAGTATCTTTCTCCCTGGAGTGGGGTGGGAATGGAGATTTTGCAGTATCAATCCCCTGGAGTGGGGTGGGAATGGAGATTTTGCAGTATCTTTCTCCCTGGAGTGGGGTGGGAATGGAGATTTTGCAGTATCAATCCCGTGGAGTGGGGTGGGAATGGAGATTTTGCAGTATCAATCCCCTGGCGTGGGGAGGGAATGGATATTTTGCAGTATCAATCCCCTGGAGTGGGGAGGGAATGGAGATTTTGCAGTATCAATCCCCTGGCGTGGGGTGGGAATGGAGATTTTGCAGTATCAATCCCCTGGAGTGGGGTGGGAATGGAGATTTTGCAGTATCAATCCCCTGGCATGGGGAGGGAATGGAGATTTTGTGGTATCCTTCCCCCAGGAGTGGGGAGGGAATGGAGATTTTGCAGTATCCTTCCCCTGGAGTGGGGAGGGAATGGGGACTTTGCAGTATCCTCCCCTGCCATGCCCACCAAGTCACGCCCACAGAACCGGTAGTAAAAAATAAATAAATCTGGATTTCACCACTGGGGCCCTTCCGTCCCTGTCCTACCGTCCCCTTTTATTCGTATCCATTCCCTGTATTCATCATCGTGGTTTATATTTACATCTGTTACCTTCTACATGCTTGACTAATAATAAATAAAAATAAAATAAAAACATCCCAGGAAAATGTTCCACACCACCTCCAGGGAGCAGCAATGCTCCAGCTCGAAACCGGTTGAGCCAACCGTTGAAAAAAAACAGGGAGCAGATTGAGTCCATCAAATGGCGAAAGAAGCAGGGGCTGCCCTTATGCCTCTTCCCATAAGCAAGGTGATTAAAAGCTTCTGATGGATGATTGCGGTGCTTGGGGGCGGGGGGGGGGGGAGCAAGGAGCCAGGCATTAGCGGAGCTGTTGATAATGGCTGGGATTTAAAAGAAAAAAAAAAGAAGAAGTTTGTAGCGCCTTGGGACAGAAATTAGGGCTAACATCATCTTGCTGTTCTATCGGGGAGGGGTGCGTAGGTGGCCCTAAACAGGGGGGATTTAAAAATAAATATAAATAAATAAATAATAAACCAGCGTGAGTTTACAAAGCAGGCGGGAGAATTCAGATCAAGGTGGAAACTTATGTCGGAAGTTAGCCCCCACCGCTTTCCGAGAAGAATGAAATATTTTAGGAGATATTAAAAAGGCAGAATATTATGTTTCCCTGGTTGAGAAATGGAGAAACATGTTTTAAAGACAAAGCAACTCCCACCTTCCTGCCTCCCCCGCTTTGTTAATGGGCCAGAGGCAGAAACTCAATCTTTGTCAAAGGACCTTCATCTGCAACACAATAGGACCCATCTAGCAACAGAAACTCACCACATGGCACCTGGGAAGATTACATCAGCCAGCAATGTTAGCTAATACCCCCACCCCCTGGGAGTCTGACCACCAATCAGGATACTCTTTCGGGGGCCCAGGAAGTTCAAAGCCAGAGAGCGCATAAAACCCGGGGACTCGCTGTATTTTGCCCTTTTCTGTTCAGGAACTCAAGCCATGTGATCCTGTCCACCATTAAACCGTCTTTCCAAGCAGTCTCCATGTTTCCAGTGTCTTTTTCCCCACTTGGAGCCGAACCCAGAAGGATATTTCTTTCAACACTTAATTTTAGGTTTTGAAGAGCGGGGAAGAGCGTGTTTTCACAGAAAACACATACCACATAGATCTGTGGTCAACCATTTCAATAGGAGCCAGCCGTATTTATTTTTATTTATTTATTTTATTAATTTAATTTGTATACCGCCCTTCTCCCAGAAGGGACTCAGGGCGGTGAACAGCCAAAATTAAAAAAACATACAAATACAAAAGTTAAGATAATTAAAAGAATTAAATAATTGGCTCCCCAATTTAAAACCCCAAATCCATAAAATTTAAAATCCCAGTTAAAAACCATTTAGGCTAGGCCGGCTTGATGAAATAAAAACGTCTTCAGGGCTTTACAGAAGGTCCGGAGGTCCGGGATCAATCGTATTCCGGGAGGCAGCTCATTCCACAGGGCGGGTGCCCCCACAGAGAAGGCTCGCCCCCTGGGGGCCGCCAGCTGCCCAAAAAAAGCCAACAGTAGTTCTAGGCTGCATCAACGGAGAGATAGAATCAAGATCAAGAGCCTTGATACTACAGTGGTCTACGCACCCTGTCATTAACACAGCTGCCTGCAATTTACTGCTGGTTCGAATCTCTCCAAGGCTCAAGGTTGACTCAGCCTTCCATCCTTTCTAAGGTAGGTGAAATGAGGACCCGGTTTGTGGGGGCAATAAACTGACTTTGTATAAATATACAAAAGTATGAAGGCTATTGCTTAACGCATTGTAAGCCGCCCTGAGTCTCCGCAGAAGGGCGGCATATAAATCAAATTAAAAAAAAAAAAAAAAGATCGCATGGAGTGTTAATATCGCTTTATAAGGCCTTGGTAATAAGGCCACACTTTGAATGCGGCAACCAGTTTTGGTCACCACGATGTAAAAAAAAGATGTGGAGACTCTAGAAAGAGTGCAGAGAAGAGCAACGAAGAGGATTAGGGGACTGGAGGCTAAAACATATGAAGAACGGTTGCAGGAACTGGGTATGTTCCTAGTTTAATGAAAAGAAGGACGAGGGGAGACATGATAGCAGTGTTCCAATATCTCAGGGGCTGCCCCAAAGAAGAGGGAGTCAAGCTATTCTCCAAAGCACCTGAGGGCAGGACAAGAAGCAATGGGTGGAAAGGAATCAAGGAGAGAAGCAACCTAGAACTAAGGAGAAATTTCCTGACAGTTAGAACAATTAATCAGTGGAACAACTTGCCTGCAGAAGTTGTGAATGCTCCAACACTGGAAGTTTTTAAGAAGAGGTTGGATAACCCTTTGTCTGAAGTGGTGTAGGGTTTCCTGCCTAAGCAGGGGGTTGGACTAGAAGACCTCCAAGGTCCCTTCCAACTGTTCTTCTATTCTATACTAGAGTCATAGGGTGACTCTATCATAGATCTTATATCATCCATGTCAAATGGTGGTCCAACCTTCTCTTAAAAACCTTCAGTGATGGGGCACCCATAGCTTCTGTAGGGAAGCTGTTCCACTGATTCATTGATCTGGGATAGAAGAATAACCAAGTCGGAAGGGACCTTAGAGGTCTTCTAGGCCAACTCCCTACTCAAGCAGGTGACTGAAGACCATTCTAGACAAGTGAGTAAGAGAGCGGGTCAACATATTTTCCAAAGCACCAGAAGGCAAGACAAGAAGCAATGGATGGAAACTAATCAAGGAGAGAAGCAACCTGGAATTAAGGAGAAACTTCCTAACCGTGAGGACAAATAACAACTTGCCTCCAGACGTTATGGGTGCTCCATCCCTGGAGGTTTTTAAGAAAATACTGAACAGCCAACTTGTCTGGAATGGTATAGGGCACGGGTCAGCAACCTGTGGCTCTGGAGCCGCATGTGGCTCTTTCACCCTCTGCTGTGGCACCCTGTCACTCAAAATATGCGTCACAGCCATCAATGTGCGACACCCACCAGCACGCGATTTATTGAGCTTTTCAACCCCCGGTAGGCCAACCATGGATAAATCCAAGAAAAGAAAAGTTTCAGAAGAAAACAGAATGTTTAATTCAACTACATTTGCTAGTTTTGTGGCCGCTCAAGAAATAGTCAGGCACGGGAAGGGTTTTGTGGGTCCCGGTGTTTTCTTTTCTGTGGGAAACGGGTCCAAATGGCTCTTTGAGTATTTAAGGTTGCAGGCCCCTGGTAGAGGGTCTCCTGCTTGAATAGGGGGTTGGACTGGAAGACCTCCAAGGTCCCCTCCAACTCTATCCTTCTATATTCTGTATTCTGCCCCTTTCAACATCCTTGCCTTTTAAAGCGTGGCTCACCAAATCCAAAACAACCAAGGACATTTCAGCCAAGTGATTCATGCCAAAGCAAAAATCAACATGTCTTTCTTGAACCTCATTCCAATTTAAATCTTGCATGCCAGGAGTGGAGGAGGCTGGTGGAAATTTAAGAGCCTTGGTGGCACAGCAGACTAAAGTACTGTTAAGCAACACCAGCTGCCTGCAATTACTGCAAGTTCGAATCTCCCCAGGCTCAAGGTTGACTCAGCCTTCCATCCTTCTGAGGTAGGTAAAATGAGGACCCGGATTGTGGAGGCAATAAGATGACTTTGTATAAAAAAGAACACCGCTTAGGGGGGGCCGAAAGCCCTACTAAGCAGGTATATACAAAAGTATGAAGGCTATTGCTTAACGCATTGTAAACTGCCCTGAGTCTCTGGAGAAGGGCGGCATATAAATTGAACTAATAAATACGTAATAAATAAATAAATAATGACTGCAAACTGTTTCTCAGTCTGCTTTGGATCCCCAGACTCTGATTCCGAAGACGAAAGAATTCCTGGTAGCTCATTCATGTCTTCCTTTTTTTTCTTTTTTAAATAATTTTTTAAATTTTTATTTTAGTACAAATAATCCATCCTCCATTAAACAGCGTGTCATCTGGGTACAAATGTTTGTGCAATAACAGTTAAAATTTACAATCATATTCATTATTTAACCTATTCTTAACTTAATACCAATACATTAAATATCTAATACTTTACATCCGCTTCTTAATTTGCTTAACTCTGTTAACTATTTTCTGTATTTTACTCATCTACTTTTATTTCTAATTCTTATATTTGTCCTTTAGCTACCGATAAAATGTTTCCCATGTCGCACAATAACCAGTTTGTTCTTTCTCTTTAATTGCCAGTGTTAATTTATTCACTTCTGCACATTCCAATATTTTCCTTATCATAGTCTCCTCTTTAGGAGGAGAATCTCTTCACTTTTCCAGTTTTGTGCAAATACAATTCTAGCTGCAGTTATGACATGAATAACCAAATAGACATTTTCTTTACTATAAGTTTCTGGTAAGATCCCCCAAGACAACATATTCATGTCTTCCTAATGTGCAGGAATGATTTAAAAAAAAAAAAACCACTCTTCGGAGAAGATAAACAACAGCGGGACATGTGCAATCCTGGCCTTACAAAATAACCCAATCACCATTTGGGAGGATTAAAAACATGGCACTGGGGTTAAACACAAATTCTTCAAAGGTGATTGCTCCGTGAAAGAGAGACGAGACAGATTGTCTCGCTGGAGACTGGACTTTTGAACCTCTCCATTGTACGAAAACTTTGATCCGTGATGGAGAAAGTCCTTATTGCTGTCCCTGGGATCGATTGATTAAAGCGACACAGGATTGGGTCCATCCAGAGGGCGGCAGGTGTCAGTTCTGATCTCCAAAAAGCGGCAAAGAAATGGCACGATTTGGGACAACACAACGGGGCCCGGTTGACGGAGAGCAATGCCCTTAAGTGCCTTTCGACCCGGTTGTGACAAGAGTTATCGGCAGTGGAATAAAATAAGATCGGACAAGGGACGAAGGCAGAGTGAAGATATGCAGTTCTGCGATGATGGGGTTTGTTTGTTTTTTGTTAAAAACAAGTTCCATGCTTAGGACTAAAACATATGAAGAACAGTTGTGGGATTGGGGAATGTTTAGTTTAATGAAAAGGACTAGGGGGGACATGATAGCAGTGTTCCAGTTATTTGAGGGGCTGCCCCAAAGAAGAGGTGGGGGAGTCAAAGGAACGGTTGCAGGAACTGGGTATGTCTAGTTTGATGAAAAGAAGGACTAGGGATGACATGATAGCAGCCTTCCAATATCTCAGGGGCTGTCCCAAAGAAGAGGCAGTCAAGCTATTCTCCAAAGCATCTGAGGATAGGACAAGAAGCGATGGGTGGAAATTAATCAGGGAGAGAAGCAACTTAGAACTAAGGAGAAATTTTCTGACTGCTGGCCTGGCCTGAATGGAGTTTTAATGGGAATTTTAGTTTCTTTTATGGTTTGAATTTTAATCTGGACTTGTTGTTGCTTATTGCTTTGAGCCGCCCTGAGTCCTTGTGGAGAAAGGGTGGCATATAAGTCCGATAAAATAAATAAATAAAACAATTAATCAGTGGAACAACTTGCCTCTAGAAGTTGTGAATGCTCCAACACTGGAAGTTTTTAAGAAGAGGTTGGATAACCATTGGTCTAAAGTTGTGTAGGGTTTACTGCCTAAGCAGGGGGTTGGACTAGAAGACCTCCAAGGTCCCTTCCAACTCTGTTATAATCTATTCTGTTCTATCTATTTTCCAAAGCATCAGAAAGTAGGACAAGAAACAATGGAGAAAACCAACCTAGAACTAAGGAGAACTTTCCTGACAGTGAGAACAATTAATCAGTGGAACAGCTTGCTTCCCTGATGTCGTGGATGCTCCATCACTGAAGGTTTTTAAGAAAAGACCAGGGTTTGGACCATGGCAGAGAACAAGTTGGCTGGATGGAGTCACTGAAGCAGTTGGCGGGAGCTTCAATGGACTCCAGAGGATGGTAGAGAACAGGAAGGCCTGGAGGAATGCTGACACAACTTTGTGACTAACAACAATAACAGATAAGCTCTGAACTTTTGCCTGCTAAATCCCTTTGAAGCCCGGTTGTTGTGGAAATGAGGAGGGGGGAGACATTCCTGTGAAATGACGAGACAAGAAGTCTGGAGAATGACTTGGAAGATAGCCAATGAGAAGCAGAGAATTGGGGATCGGAAAGGGAGGGATTGGGGGGCAAAAGGTCAGTCTTGTCCGCATCGAATCATGATCCGGTTGCTGTGCTCGAATAAAGAAAAGATTTCCTTAAAGATTGGCAGTTTGGAAATTGATTTATTTTGAGATAGCATCAAAGTCTGACACTGAGAGGATGGACGAACTGATCCAAAGTCCTCCCTGGAACTTCCACACTAGAGAGAAGATTAAAACCTGGGTCTCCAAACCTGATTAAATCTGCATTTTATCATCCACTGGCTATTCTTCTTTGCTCTGCTAACACCTGCCCCGTTTAAGGATGTTAGGATATGGTTTGAGCCTAACAAGTTGTCCAGGCAATATATGTGTTCTATGACTTTAACATGGATATGTATTGTGTGACTTTAAAGTTTTACTGCTGATTCATTGTAACGCTGAGTCATGCTGTAATTAGATAATCACTAGTTGTAAACGTATTTAAGAAAGGTACTGTAAAGTAGTCAGTTGATGATATGCTACCATCGTGTGTGGAGTTGCTATCCTTGTGCTATCATCGTTGGATGGATCTGCTACCATCGTGGTTTGTGAACCAGAGCGAGTTTGTTAGTCTAACCAACTACTAACAAGGAGTTGGTGATCACCTTTAAAGCGCTCCATGGCTTAGGGCCGGGGTACTTACGAGACCGCCTTCTGCCACCAATAGCCTCCCACCGGCCAGTACGCTCGCACAGAGTGGGCCTCCTCAGGGTGCCATCCGCCAGACAATGTCGGCTGGCGACCCCCAGGGGGAGAGCCTTCTCTGTGACGGCGCCCACCCTCTGGAACAACCTCCCCCCAGAGATACGTACAATAACAGACCTCCGGATTTTTCGTCGGGCCCTGAAAACCTATTTATTTCAACTAGCAGGGCTGGCTTGAGTTAAATTTTAAATTGATTTTAAATTGGGTTGTTTTAATTTACGGCCAAAATATTTAATTATTTTAATACTGTTTTTAAATTTTGTATGCTCTGTTTTTTTACTTTGGCTGTGCACCGCCCTGAGTCCTATTTGGAGAAGGGCGGTATAGGAATGGAAACAAACAAGCAAATAAATAAATAAATACTGTTTGTGTGGTAAGAAGACTTTTTGTATCACTGGACTGATTTAACTGGCAAAGACCTGGATTGATTTAAAGACTATGAGATTGTTTTTTTCACTATAAAGTAAACTTTTGATAAACCAGTTTGCACATCTCTTATTCATTGCTCTCAGCTACGTTTCTCTGTGCTCTACACTCTGCTGGTTGGTAACACAACAACAATATCCTTAACAAAGGAGATATATTTTACAGCTCTAATTATACAGGTTTTCTTGAGAGCCAGACTTCCAAATTCCACAGAATTCTTCATCTGAAGAAAGACACCCCAGATCAGGATATCCTCATATGGGGGGAGCGTGGGGGGGTCATGTGTGCATCCACATCCATAATTCTATACGCCCCCCCCACGCATGTGTGCGTGACACTCCCGTGCTCCCCCCCGCTTTTCATACATGATGGCATGGTGGACACGTTAGGCCCATTTTTTACACTCCCCAGGCTCCAGAGGTTTTCTAGGAGCCTGGGGAGGGCGAAAATGGCCTTCCCCACCCTGTCGGAGGTCCTCCAGAGGCCAGAAACAGCCTGTTTCCTGACTTCCAGTAGGCCCAGAAGGCTCGAAAATCAACTGGCTGGTGCACGCATGCACACGGGAGCTGAACTCGCGTGCTCACCGATATGGCTCCATGTCCAACCCCCTTCCCCGCTCAAGCAGGAGACCTTAAACCATTTCTGACAAATAGCAGTCCAGTCTCTTCTTGAAAGTCTCCAGTGATGAAGCTCCCACAACTTCCGAAGGCAACTTCTGTTCCGTCAGTTGATTGTTCTCACGGTCAGAAAATTCCTCCTTATTTCCAGGTGGAATCTCTCCTTGTTCAGTTTCCATCCATTATTCCTTGTCTGGCCTTCAGGTGCTTTGGAAAATAGCTTGACCCCCTTCCTCCTCTCTGTGGCAGCCCCTCAAATATTGGACCACTGCTCTCATGTCTCCCATGGTCCTTTTCTTCAGCTGCCATCTGCCCGCATCTGTAAAAAGAACCTCTTTGTATAAAAACCCCCCGAGTGACATTATATTTGTATTCCACAAAGTATGACCAAGATCCAGCCATAGCGGTATTTTATAATCCCAATTGTTTCGGTGCTTCTTCCAGACTCTCAACAATGAATCTCTAAGTATATGGCTTTTGAATACTTTATCCACTTTACTGTCATAAAATAAGTAAGCGTGCCATCCAAATTCCAAATCAAAACTTTCTACGTTTAGTATTCCAGTCTTTTTTCCTCCAAACCAATCACTTACTAAAGTCAAGGCTGTTGCATCATAGTATAATTGTAGGTTTGGAAGTTTAAGACCTCCCCTTTCTGGAACGTCTTGCATGATTTTCATTTTTACTCTTGGTTTTTTCTCGTTCCAGACAAACTTGTTCACACCAATTTGCCATACTTTTAATTGTTTATCATTTTTGAGCACCGGAATCATTTGAAACAAAAAAAGAAATCTTGGCAAAATGTTCATCTTAACTGCTGCTATTCTTCCCAGTAAAGACAGCTGCAGTTGGTCCTTTTCTTTACTAGACTAGCCATGCCCAGTTCCTGCAACCGTTCATCGTATGTTTTAGTCTACAGCCCTTTGATCATCTTAGATAGATTCAGATTAACAGAGTTGGGAGGGACCTTGTAGGTCATCCAGTCCAAACCCTAGCTTGAGCAGGAAACCCTACACCATTTCTGAACAGATGGCAGTCCAGTCTCTTCTTGAAAGCTTCCAGGGATGAAGCTCCCACAACTTCTGAAGGCAACTTCTGTTCCATGGGTTGATTGCTCTCATAGTCAGAAAATCTCTCCCTATTTCCAGGTTGAATCTCTCCTTGTTCAGTTTCCATCCATTATTCCTTGTCTGGCCTTCGGGTGCTTTGGAGAATAGCTTGACCCCCTCCTCTCTGTGGAAGCCCCTCAAATATTGGAAGACTGGTCTCCTGTCTCCCCTGGTCCTTCTCTTCACTAGACTAGCCATGCCCAGTTTCTGTAACCGTTCTTCATATGTTTCAGCCTCCAGTCCCTTCATCATCTTGGTTGCTCTTCTCTGCACTCTTTCTAGAGTCTCCACATCTTTTTTATAGTGCGGTGACCAAAACTGGATGCAGAATCTGACTCCCGTTCCATCCTCCGAATCTTATTTTGATTTCTTTTTTTAAAAGGGGGAGGGCATTTACCATCCAAACGTAGACCCTGAATGTGGAGAGGCAGTGATTTGCTTCCTGTAAAGCTGGACGGCTTGACAGCTAATCTCTTCTTTGTCCTGTACAGTTGTCTTCTAAATCTGAACATTAAAGGTGATTAGATACCGAAGGGACTTTGCATGTCATTTGTTAATGCTACAAGAGTTTGGCTTGGTCCTGCCAAGGAGTAGGGCAAGGCCTATACATCTCCTTCCCCTCCGGAGGCCTGCACAGTCTCCAGATAATATGAACCACCAGTGTCTGCTTCTTCAGGGATTGGAAGGGGGCTGGAGACGGGGGTTAAGTTAAAGATGGGCTGCTGCCCTCGGGTTGAGAAAGGAAACGGCGTGTCAGCCATGTCAAAAATAGATACGGTTGTGCAGATATATGGAGGAAGAGGTGGGGGCTGTAGGGGGCTATTAATTACCCAGATTGCCTTTAAATGTCGCAGCAAATCCTCGCCCTGTTCTTTTTCTAAACTTAAATCACCAAGAGAGGCAAGGTTACAGCAAAAAGGGAAGGAAGGAAGGAAGGAAGGAAGGAAGGAAAGAAGGAAGGATCTTGCCTTGATCTGGCCTTGAATGGAAAAGAAAGAAAGGAAGGAAGGAAGGAAGGAAGGAAGGAAAGAAAGAAAGAGAGAGAGAGAGAGAGAGAGAGAGAGAGAGAGAGAGAGAAAGAGGGAGGGAGGGAGGAAGGGAAGGAAGGACCTTCTTGACCATCTAATCATCTCAGTTTGACTTCCTGAATCAAATAAATTATTCTAATAAACAGACAATTAACTGAAGTAAAATCAGAGTTGGATCTTAAAAGATTTGCATACCTTTATTTTCCTTCCTTCCTCTCTCCCTCCCTCCCTCCCCTTCTTTCTTTCTTTCTTTCTTTCTTTTTCTTTCT
>JAKOOJ010000079.1:332639-337639 GCA_022577455.1 Arizona elegans | reverse complement strand
CCTCCTCTTCCTCCTCCTCCTCCTCCTCCTCCTCCTCCTCCTCCTCCTCCTCCTCCTCCTCCTCCTCCTCTCTACAAAGCCCACTGCCTTCTATTACCAAGATGTTACCTAGTTGGGTAATGAAATGTCTTCCAGAAGACCACCAAGTCAGAGAGCACCAAGGACCCTACTGTCTTCCTCCTCCTCCTCCTCCTCCTCCTCCTCTTCCTCCTCCTCCTCCTCCTCCTCGTCCTCGTCCTCCTCGTCCTCCTCCTCCTCTCCACAAGCCCCACTGCCTTCTCCCACTGACGATTTATTTATTGGTCATATTTCTATGCCGCCCACTCTCCGATGACTCTGGGCGGCTTACACCAAAGACAGTATACGAAATAGCATCTTGCCCCCAACAATCTGGGTCCTCATTTTACCCACCTCGGAAGGATGGAAGGCTGAGTCAACCTTGAGCCGGTGAGATTTGATCCGCTGATCTACCGAACTAGCAGTCAGCTGAAGTAGCTGCAGTACTGCACTCTAACCACTGTGCCACCTCGGTCTGACGACGATGCTACCTAATTGGGTAATGAAAACCACCAAGCCCAGAGACCCCTCATCATTGATTCCCTGAGCTTGTCACCCTTAAACTATGGTTGACATCTCCATAGCTTGCTGATTAAGCTGGGTTCTTTGCTCGGTTCCGACATGCTGTTAATCTATACATCATGGTTTGGCGATGTCATGACCTCCCCCAATGCATACATTTTAGAAGATACAATAGATTTTAGAATTTGGGACTTTTTTACATTTGCCAACACAATGACCTTTCTTCTACCTAATTTGGGGAAGCATATTTTCCTAGGCAGAATGTCTCCTCTAAAATCCTCCAATCCCTGTCTGTCAAACAGACTACGGCTTTTAATTCATTAGTACAACTGGAGCCTGATCAACTGGTGCGTCTTTGGGTAAGGTTTGGAACTAATGTGTAACTCACAGCAGTGGTATTCAGCCGGTTCGGTAGCGAAAATCGTGGGTGGCCCACAACCCCGCCCACCCGCCCCAGTGGTGAATTTGTTACTATTGGTTCTTTGAGCATGGCTTGGTGGAAGACGTTCTAAAAAAAATGCTTTTAAAAGCCTCTGACGATCCCAGCTGAGTTGCCTGATCGTCAGAGGCTTTTTTTCCCCTTTTAAAAGCATTTTTTCTACAACCTCTTCGGCTGAAGAGGTTGTAAAAAAAAATGCTTTTAAAAGCCTCTGACGATCCCAGCTGAGTTGCCTGATCGTCAGAGGCTTTTTTTTTCCCCTTTTAAAAGCATTTTTTCTACAACCTCTTCGGCTGAAGAGGTTGTAAAAAAAAATGCTTTTAAAAGCCTCTGACGATCCCAGCTGAGTTGCCTGATCGTCAGAGGCTTTTTTTTCCCCTTTTAAAAGCATTTTTTCTACAACCTCTTCGGCTGAAGAGGTTGTAAAAAAAAATGCTTTTAAAAGCCTCTGACGATCCCAGCTGAGTTGCCTGATCGTCAGAGGCTTTTTTTTCCCCTTTTAAAAGCATTTTTTCTACAACCTCTTCGGCTGAAGAGGTTGTAAAAAAATGCTTTTAAAAGCCTCTGACGATTCCAGCTGAGTTGCCTGATCGTCAGAGGCTTTTTTTCCCCCTTTTAAAAGCATTTTTTTTTCTACAACCTCTTGGGCACCCGCATACACAGGGCATGTGCGGGGGGCTTGCATGCATGCGGTGGCGTGTGCACATGCACGGGGGGCAAGCGTGTATGGGTGCCGTGTGCATGCACAGGGGCGGGGCACATGTACAGGGGCCACGCAAGCATTGCATTTTTTGGGTGTGCACACATACACATTTACTCACGGGTGCACGAGCGCTTTGGGCACTTGGTCCGGAAAAGGTTCACCGTCACTGGTAGAGGGTCCCCTGCTCGAGGTTGGACTAGAAGACCACCAAGGTCCCTTCCAAGCCTGTTCTTCTGTTGTTCTCCTGATGTGGAGGTCACAGTCAATGACCTTGAAGGACAGGAAGAAGAATTGCTACCAAGGCAACAATCAGATAAAAGTGGCTTGTGACTGATCCAAGAAACTAATTTAAGAAAAACTTCTCAGACAAACCCCTCCCCGGTTCGCATAAAAGTGAGGGAGGAAGGAAACGCATTCAGACTCGTAAGATTCTTGTTCCAAGAAAATGAGCAATATTAGGATTAGGGCCCTGGTAAACATACATACCTAATACTCCTTCTTCCTCCTATTTTCGGAACAACAACCACAACCTTGTGAGTGGAGTTGGGCTGAGAGAGAGGAAGTGGCCCAAGTTCACCCAGATGGCTAAAGCAGGACTAGAACTCACCATCTCCTGGTGACTGGCCCAGAGTCACCCAGCCAGCTTTCATGCCTATTGTGGAACTGGAATTCACAGTCTCCTGGAGATTGGCCCAAAGTCCCCCAGCTGGCTTTCATGCCTAAAGCAGGACTAGAACTCACGGTCACCTGGTGATTGGCCCAAAGTCACCCAGCCAGCTTTCATGCCTATTGTGGAACTGGAATTCACAGTCTCCTGGAGATTGGCCCAAAGTTACCCAGCTGGCTTTCATGCCTAAGGCAGGACTAGAACTCACGGTCACCTGGAGATTGGCCCAAAGTCCCCCAGCTGGCTTTCATGCCTAAGGCAGGACTAGAACTCACGGTCACCTGGTGATTGGCCCAAAGTCACCCAGCCAGCTTTCATGCCTATTGTGGAACTGGAATTCACAGTCTCCTGGCGATTAGCCCAAAGTCACCCAGCTGGCTTTCACACCTAAGGTGGGACTACAACTCACCATTTCCTGGTTTTTCGTCTGGAACCTCAACCGCTACATCAAACTGACTCTTTATATTATAGGCCTAACATCTGCTTTCCCGTAACTTTAGATTTGTGTTCCCATTGAATATGTAGCACGTGGAAGCCATTACTACTGTTAAATTATCGCAAGCCCTTGGTCGAATGAAGACTGAAGACGTAGCCCAGTTCTCAAGTTCTCAACCAAAATTGCAAATTTTCTATTTTCTGGACTGGTGGGAACTTCCCCAGCTAGGAGCAAATCAAAGAAGGGAGATATCTGAAGGTGGGAAGCGACTTAGAGAATTGTCCGGAAGAGAAAAAGGAGCTTCAGTTAGAAGCATCTGTATGGAGAGACGCAGAATTTGGCTTCTTGGAACAAGCCAACAAATGTGTTTTGCATTCCAGCTGATGAAAGATGACAAACCTCCCTTTTCAGGCGATAAAAGGGGTGGGCTTCCCCCCACCCCACCCCTTAGGAACTCCTCTCCTTTTAGATACATTTATGAGAGATGTTGAGAATGAGGGGGACATGTGGAGGGTGGATTGCCTCGATTCATCACATCATTTCAATCACTGAGGAATGGAAGGAAAGAAATGGCGGAGGAAGACTTTAGTAAATTGGACTGGTGAATTTCAACAGCACCCCCAGATTGGCCCACCCAAAATATTGGATTTTTTTTTCTTTGGGGCACAATCTTGGGCATTCTCTCCACTGTCTAACTTGGTTAGATAGATAGATCTATCGTCTATCTGTCTGTCTGTCTGTCTATCTATCAGTCTATCAGTCTGTCTGTCTGTCTGTCTATCTATCTATCTATCTATCTATCTATCTATCTATCTATCTATCTATCTATGTAGGTCTTTAGTTATTCGGGTTTTCTCCCGCATAAAATTGGAGGTTTCTTGGCAACGTTTCGACGAATTCGTCATCTTCAGGCTGGTGTTCTCAGCTTCGTGCTTCTAGGAGCAATCTATCTATCTATCTATCTATCTATCTATCTATCTATCTATCTACCTACTTACCTACCTTTCTTTCTTTCTTTCTTTCCATCCATCCATCCATCCACCCATCCACCCATCCATCCATCCATCCAGCTACCCATCCATCCATCCATCCCTCCAGCCAGCCAGCCAGCCAGCTATCCAGATAGGGGGGGTGGGGTTCAGGAGGAAAGGAAAGGAAAGGGAAAGCGAAGGGTGAATGGAAAAAAGGAAAGGGAAAGGGGGAAGGAAGGAAGGAAAGAAAGAAAGAAAGGGAAAAGGGGTGGGAATGGGAGGAGAGAGAGAGAGATGGGAATGGGAGGGAGGAAGGAAGGAAAGAAGAAGGGAGGAAGGAAAGAAGAAGAGAAGAAGAAGGGAAGGGGAAGAAAGGGGAAGGGAAGGGTGAATGGAAAAAAGGAAAGGGAAAGGGGGGAAGGAAGGAAGGAAGGAAGGAAGGAAGGAAGGAAGGAAGGGGAGGGGAGATAACGGGAGGAGAGAGAAAGATGGGAATGCGATGGCTCTCCCCATCGCTGAAAAGAGGCCATTGGAAGTAATAATAATTTTTAAAAAAACAATGCCAGAAAAGCGACTTTTTCTTAGAGAAGGCTTTAAACGGGCGCGTTCAAGCCGGCCACCGACCCGCATGCTGTGGAATCCCCCCTCCCCGCAGGATTTTTCTCTCTGAATTCAAGTGACCTTGGGGCGGGGGCGGGGGGGGCAAATTACAGTCCCTAGATTTTATGTCCACCCCGTAGATTACGAATCTCGAGGCTTATGTAGACAGGATAACCAGACGCCCTTCAATTACCCATCCTGGCGGGATTGTAAATGTCCCTCGTTTTTTAAATTGGGGGTGTAAAACTCAGAGCTTGTCTTTTTTCACTTCTTCTTTCTTTCTTTCTTTCTCTTTCTTTCTTTCTCTTCCTCTCTTTTCTTTTTTTCTCTTTTTTTCTCTTTCTCTCTTTTCTTTCTTTCTCTCTTTCTTTCTTTCTTCTCTTTTCTTTCTTTCTTTCTCTTTCTTTCTCTCTCTCTTTCTTTCTTTCTCTTTCTTTCTCTCTCTTTCTCTCTTTCTTTCTCTCTCTCTCTCTCTTTCTCTTTCTCTCTCTCTCTTTCTTTCCTTCCTTCCTCCATGAGTCTTTTGCTAACTCTCCAGTTTTTGTTTTTGTTTTTAAGATGGGGCGACACTCTGGAATCTCTTGAACGTGGGTTCGCCTTGCTAG
>JAKOOJ010000079.1:225000-332539 GCA_022577455.1 Arizona elegans | reverse complement strand
TCAACGTTGAGCCAGTCAGGATCGAACTGCTGGCAAGTGGGCAGAATTAGCCTGCAATACTGAATTCTGATAGATAGATAGATAGATAGATAGATAGATAGATAGATAGATAGAATGGATAAATGCATGGATGAGGTGGATGGATGGATGGAGTGATAGATAAGAGAGAGAATGGATAGATGGATAGATAGATGATAGATAGATAGATAGATAGATAGACAGATAGATAGACAGATAGGAATAAATGCATGAATGAGTGGATGGATAGATAGATAAGAGAGAGAGGATGGATAGATAGATAGATAGATAGATAGATAGACAGATAGATAGATAGATAGATAGATAGATAGACAGACAGACAGACAGACAGACAGACAGACAGACAGACAGATAGGATAAATGCATGGATGAGTGGATGGATAGATAGATAAGAGAGAGAGAATTGCTTAGCGCATTGTAAGCCGCCCTGAGTCTCCGGAGAAGGGCGGCATAAATCAAATAATAATAATAATAATAAAGAATGGATGGATGGATAGATAGACAGACAGACAGACAGACAGGATAAATGCATGGATGAGTGGATGGATAGATAGATAAGAGAAGGATGGATGGATGGATACTGTAGATAAATACACACGATCTCTCTCTCTCTCTCTCTCTCTCTCTCTCTCTCTCTCTCCCTCCCTCTCCCTCTCCCTCTCTCTCTCTCCCTCTCTCTCTCCCTCTCCCTTTCCCTCTCTCTCTCTCTCTCTCTCTCTCTCTCTCTCTCTCTCTCTCTCTCTCTCTCTCTCTCTCTCTCTCTCACACACACACACACACACACACACACACACACACACCAACCAACCTACCTTTCCCTGCTGTTTCGTTGGGTTTCAGCGTTCCGAATTCCCCACCCAGCAAAAGGCGCAATTGGGCCAAATACTTTCGGAATTGCTACGTTAGCCCGATGCTTAACCCGGATGGAAGACCGATACTGTCGACCGGATTACAGATTCAACAACCTGCGTTGCTCTCTCGACTCCTACAAAATGCCTGTATTGCTTTTTCCGTATAACGTGCTGCTGTGCCGAACGCTTGAAATCATAGGGTGCTGTGTTGGTAGGATTCTGGTTAGGTTCGTTTTAACCCCAGCTAGGCGGCCGTGCGAACCCCGCGTGAAATCTTGAAACTCTCTCTCTTTCTTTCTTTCTTTCTTTCTTTCTTTCTTTCTTTCTTTCTTTCTTTCTTTCTTTCTTTCTTTCTTTTTCTTTCATTCGGAAGAACACGGAGTTGTTCGGAGTCGCCAGAAGTGAAGAGATCGGAGAAAAAAACGTACCTTGATGGGAATTAATTTGAATTTTCTGGGAATTAAAAGGAGGAGGGGATGGCGGAAAGATTACCGGGGAGGTAAACTCTGTAATTTTACAGGTGTAAATTCGGGTTCTTAGTTCGTGTCCAACCATGCTGGAGTGAAGCACCTGCCCCAAGCACTTACAGTCCAAGGTAGACCAGCCCTTACCTTTTTATGGTAAACCACCTGAGCCACTTAGGTGAGATGAACGGTGTAGCAAGGATAATAAGAGTGGGTGGATGGAAAGAAGGAAGAACAGTGGGTGGAATGGAGGGAGGGAAGGGAAGGGAAGGAGGGAGGGACAAGGGGAGTGAAGGAAGAATGGAAAAAAGGAAGGACAATAAAATTGATGGGTGGATAGGAAAATAAGAAGGAAGGAAGGAAGGAAGGAAAGAAGGGAGGGAAGGGAGGGAGGGACAAGGGGAGCGAAGGAAGAATGGAAGGAAGGAAGGACAATAGAAGTGATGGGTGGATTGAAGGTAGGAAGTAAAATTAGAATGAAGGAAGGAAGGAAGGGCAATAAGAGTGATGGATGGAAAGAAGGAAGGATAATTGAAGGAAGGAAGGAAGGACAATGAGAGGGAAAGAAGGAAGGAATGAAAGAAAGGAGGGGAGGGAGGGAGGAAGGGCAAGGGGAGTGAAGGAAGGAAGAATGGAAGGAAGGAAGGAAGGACAATAGAAGTGATGGATGGATGGAAGGTAGGAAGGAAAATTAGAAGGAAGGAAGGACAATGAGAGGGAAAGAAGGAAAGAAGGAAAGAAACGAGGGGAGGGAGGGAAGAAGGGCAAGGGGAGTGAAGGAAGGAAGAATGGAAGGAAGGACAATAGAAGTGATGGATGGATGGAAGGTAGGAAGGAAGGAAAATTAGAAGGAAGGAAGGAAGGAAGGACAATGAGAGGGAAGGAAGGAACAAAAGGAAGGAGGGAAGGGAGGGTGGGAGGGACAAGGGGAGCAAAGGAAGGAAGAATTAAAGAAAGAAAGGACAATAAAAATGATGGATGGATGGAAGGTAGGAAAGAAGGAAAATTAGAATGAATGGATGGATGGATGGATGGATGGATGGATAGATGGATAGATTGATGGATGTGCTTGCCTCCCAAAATTATGGATGCATCCATCATAGAGTGTTTTTAAGAAGAGATGGAACAGCCATTTGTCCTGAGCAGGGGGTTGGACTAGAAGACCTCTAAAGTCCCTTCCAATTTTTTCATTCTGTATTCTGAGCTGAGGCTGCTGGGGATTTATAATTCAACGGTATCTAGTAGTAGGCAGTGTTTTCTACCCATGGATGGAAACCTTCAGAAGAAATTTAACTGAGGGCATCCTTCCTCTTTTGGTACCCTTACAATTGGCAGGGAATTTTGCACGAGTTCACATGAAATAAACCCAGATTATACAGCAAACTGCTCATCGTGCAAATCATTTTCTCACGTCCACTCGGAATAAAACTCCCCAAACGTGTCTATTTTTTTTTTTCCCAAAAAGGTTTCAAGGGCTTTCGGATGAAGTTAATCTGGGGGTTTAGTTTGGGTTCCTGGGGCCTGAGCAGGACCCACGCCCTTCCCCCCCCCCCCACCAACACACAGACCCAGCAAAGTTTGAAGATAATGGTCCAGCTGGCGAGCTTGTCCCTTGTAAGGGAATAATTCATGTCCTAAGGAAAACATTACCTAAGTGACTGTGATATTGAGGGCAAGACCCAGGGCCCCCCTTCCCAACATGGCAAAGAGTGAAGCCAGCTTTTGGAAAACATCAAGAAGAAAGTTAAGAGAGAAGAGACAAAGGAAGGGGGGTGAATGAGGGGGAGAGAGAGGTGGAAATCAAGGATGGAGAAGCGGGGAAGATGCTGTTACAAAATGGATTAAACCTCAATATTCCCCCAAAGAACATCATTTATTAATCAATCAATCAATCAGAATAGAGCTGGGAGGGATCTTGGAGCTCTTCTAGCCCAACCCGCTTCTTAAGCAGGAGACCCTATACGATTTCAGACTAGTGGCTGTCCAGTCTGTTCTTAAAAACCTCCAGTGATGAAGACTCACAATTTCTGGTGGCAAGCTGTTCCACCGGTTGACTGACCTCACTGTTAGGAAGTTTCTCCTTCATTCCAGGTTGCTTCTCCCCTTGATTAATTTCCATCTGTTGTTTCTTGTCTTCTAGTGCTTTGGAAAATAGATTGCCCCCCCTCCTCTTTGTGGCAACCCCTCAAATATTGGGAGACTGCTATCTTGTCCCTCCCTAGTCCTCTTCTCAAGACTAACCAAACCCAAAATCCTGCAGCCATTCTTCGTATGTTTTAGTCTCCAGGCCTTTGATCATCTTCGATCACTCTTTCCAAAGACTCAACATTTTTTTTTTGGTAATGTGATGACCCAAACTGTATTCCAGGTGTGACTTTACTAAGGCTTTATAAATCAGTGCTAATACTTTTACCCGTTAGTAGCAAAAAGCACTTCAAAATGCAATACAGGCAGTCCTCGACTTACGCCCACCATGGAACCCAAACTGGGGGAGGGGGAGCCGGATTCGCTTAATGACAGGAGCCTGGTGGCGCAGCAGACTAATAGCCTGTTATTAATATTCAGCTGTCTGCAATTACTGCAAGTTCGAATCTCCCCAGGCTCAAGGTTGACTCAGCCTTCCATCCTTTCTAAGGTAGGTAAATTGAGGACCCAGTTTGTGGGGGCAATAAGCTGACTTTGTATAAATATACAAAAGTGTAAAGGCTATTGCTTAACGCATTGTAAGCGGCCCTGAGTCTCCGGAGAAGGGCAGCATATAAATCAAATTTTTTAAAAAATGACTGCATGATTCACTCAACAAGGTTGAAGGTTGAGGTCAGCCAAGGTCAAACTTCTTCAAACCTCCTCTAGCTGGGGGATGTGGATGATGGGATGTGGAGTGCCCCTGGATGCACCAGCTTTAGGAGGAAAAAAAGAGCGCTCCTCATATCTCAGCATCACTCACCCGGTACTGAAAGCGCACGAGGAGCAGGATGGAGTAAGCGGAGCCAATGAAGTCTATTAAGCAAACATCTATGTCTGCCTTGTCATGTGTCAGGAATGGGCCTTCTGGCCTTCCGCCCAGCTTTGAATCATTCCTTAGAAAACAGAATCTTAATGGAGGGCTTCCTTTGAAGTGGGGAGCTTTAGAAAAAGAAGCAAAATAAACACAGAACTACTTGGTTCCCTTCTCTTTCTCTTTCTCCTTTTCTTCTTCTCCTTCTCCTTCTCCTTCTCCCTTTCTTCTTCTCCTACTCCTTCTCCTTCTCTTTCTCCTTTTCTTCTTCTCCTTCTCCTTCTTTCTCCTTTTCTTCTTCTCCTTCTCTTTCTCTTTCTCCACCTCTTTCTCCTTCTCCACTTTCTCCTTCTCTTCTCCATGCTTTCTCTTTCTCTTCTCTTTCTTTTCTTCTCTTTCTTTTTCTTTCTCCTTCACCTCTTTTTCCTTCTCCACTTTCTGCTTCTCTTCTCTCTCTCTCTCTTTCTCGTTCTCCTTCTCTTTCTCCTCTTTCTCCTTCTCCTCTCTTCTCTTCCTCTTCTCTCCTCTTTTTCCTTCTCCTCCTCTTCTCTTCTCTTCTCTTTGAAAGTTTGTCGGGCTTTCTTTCCCTTAACTCAGCACCAAAGTCGCCTCCATTTCAGCCAATTGAAAGGAAGCCTTGATACGATCCAAGCCCTAACAGTGTTTGGGCTCTGATTTCTGCCTCTTCTTCTTTCTTTCTTTCGCAAGTCTTCCATGCTGGTTTGGAGGAAAGCATGCCATCAGATGGATGGCTGCATTGTGAAATTAACAGCTGAATGCTGGTTTCTGTTACAGCATTGGGGCAACCGCATCCTGTGTCTGGCTTTCTGGCTTCTAGAGGCTAACCATACCTCCCTCTCTCTCTCTCTCTCTCTCTCTCTCCCTCCCTCCCTCCCTCTCCCTCTCTCTCTCCCTCTCTCTCTCTTTCTCGCTCTCTCTTTCTCTCTCTCTCTCTCTCAATGTGTGTGTGTGTGTTTATGTGTATGTGTATTTGTGTGTATACACTATCTCTTTATACCTATCTATCTAATCCATTTTGTCTGTCAATCTGGCTGTCATTTCAATGAAAATAAAAAGAACAAGCTGTCTGTCTGTCTATCTATATCTGCTAGCTATCATCTATATCTCTGTCTGTCTGTCTAACTATCTATCTAATCCATTGTCTTTCTGTCTGGCTGTCTTTTCAATGAAAATAAAGGTAAAAAAGTAAGGTATTTGTCTGTCTGTCTGTCTGTCTGTCTGTCTATCTATCATCTATGCATCTCTATCTATCTATCTATCCATCCATCCATTCATCCATCCATCCATCCATCATCATCCATCTTTCTTTCTTTCTTTCTTTCTTTCTTTCTTTCTTTCTTTCTTTCTTTCTTTCTTTCTTATCTATCATCTGTAGCTCTCAACATGGCCAGGTTTCCCAATCTAACCCATCCAGGGTGATGAACTGGATCTTTTCCAACTTGGGTTGAGAATTTGGATCATCTCAGAAGATCAGCATTCAACCCGAAATGAATCCCGTTTTAAGGTTACAATGTTAATATCTCCATTCGTATTCCATCCAAAGTTTGGGTTTCCCATAGCATAAAGTCTTAATATTTTATTGTGTAAGGCTTTTTAAATTAGGACAGCCTGGATAGAATTTTGTGGCAGTTTCATAATTTCATGTTATGATTTATATTTTGTTCACCATTGTTTCTGACACAAATCCAGATATTCATATTTTATTCTGCTGTATTGTGTTTTCAGAGTTCAGCAGTGGTTTGTACAATGAATTAATTGTGTATCAAGATCTATGATGCTTAAAAATCCTTTGCTCTTTTCTCCTTTGTATCTTATTCTTTCTCCCACTTTAATTTTTTCCTTCTTTGTATTTTTTCTTAATTCCCTAATATGTTTAACTTTATAAATATACTGCCATGAAGAATGACAAATATGGGTAGCTTCTGTTCAGAAGCCACATGCTGCAGTGAGAATTAAATGCATGAATTGTCCTGAAAAATGTTATTTGGGTTCTAAATGAGGGTTGAAAGCTCTGGCTGATTGATGGGGCCCAATTAAGTCCTACAAACCACATTAAAATGTGGATTGAATCAGGTTTCAGCTCAAGCTCTTCCAGCTATCTCTGTAGGCCTATTGATTCAAGATGTGTCTGTCTGCCATAGGAAGTCACAAGGCACATGATGAATGATTGAGGGTACTAGGTATGTCTAGTCTAGCCGGTTTTCCTAGTTGCAATATATGGCTGTGAAAGTTGGACCATAAGAAAGGCTGAGCGCCAAAGAATGGAGGCCTTTGAACTCTGGTGCTGGAGAAGACTCCTCAGAGTCCCTTGGACTGCAAGGCGATCCAACCAGTCAGTCCTAGAGGAGATCAACCCCCACTGCTCTTTAGAAGGCCAGATCCTGAAGAGGAAACTCAAGTACTTTGGCCACCTAATGAGAAGGAAGGACTCCCTGGAGAAGAGCCTAATGCTGGGAACGATGGAGGGCAAAAGAAGAAGGGGACGGCAGAGAACGAGGTGGCTGGATGGAGTCACTGAAGCAGTCGGCATGAGCTTAAATGGACTCCAGAGGATGGTAGAGGACAGGAAGGCCTGGAGGAATGTTGTCCATGGGGTCGTGATGGGTTGGACATGACTTTGCAACTTACAGCAACAAGTCTAACAAAGAGAAGGACCAGAGGTGACATGATAGCAGTCTTCCAGTACTTGAGGGGCAGTTAAAAGGAAGATGAGATTCTCCAAAGCCCCTGGGGGCAGGAGAAGAAGTTAAGGTTGGAAGATCATCAAAGAGAGATCCAACCTAGAACTAAGGAGAAATTTCCTGACAGCGAGGACAATTAACCAGTGGACCGGCTTCCCTCCAGAACTTGTGGGTGTGCTTCATCACTGAAGGTTTTCAAGAAGAGACTGGAGTCTGGGTAGTCATTTGTCCAGAACAGTATAGATTAGATGACCTCCAAGGTTGCTTCCAACCTTGTGATTTTATGTTTTATGACCTAAAAAACCATCTGGAGTCAGTTCCCTTTCTCAGATCAGAAAGGATGTTAGACACACAAACATACACACACACACACACACACACACACACACACACAAACCTAGACAACATTATGGTTTAAAACAGGAATGTCCAACCTTGGCAACTTTAAGATCTGTGGACCTCAACTCCCAGAATTCCGCTACCCAGACATGGGAGTTAATTCCGGGAGTTAAAGAATAGGATATAGAATATAATGCGCCGAAATGGATAAATTAACGATGGAGATCAAAGAAAGAGAAGACTCGGATTATTATAAAGTGTGGAATAGGTTTTACACATGGTTGGAAAACAGAAACCAAATTAAGAAATAAGAATATAAAGTGAAATTAGATATTAACATACTGGATGTTAATGTAAAAAATGATCCTGCTAACAAAACAGTTAATTATGAATATTTAAAAATGAAGAGAAGGAGCGGGAGGATAAAAGCTAAGAGTAAAGACAAAAGTCGATGCAGAAAGTTGTAAAATTGTATATATCTGTTGTTAGTATTGTATTTTAATGTCTGGTGTACGTGTGTTTTTCTGTTTTTGTTTTTGTCTCTTGATTTCTTTTGCTATTGTGTGTTTGGTTTTAAAATGTAAAATACTCAATAAAAATTATTTTATAAAAAAAAAAGAATAGAATTATTTTATTGGCCAAGTGTGATTGGACACACAAGGAATTTGTCTTAGGTGCCTATGCTCTCAGTGTAGATAAGGAGAGTAAAATACATTCATCAAGAATGAAAAGATACAACACTTAGTGATAGTCAAGGATACTAATAAGCTATCAAATCGTAGTAGGAAACAAATAAAAATAATATAATTGAAAGCTACAAGCAACATGGTTATAGTCATAAGTGGGAAGAGATAGATACTAGTAAGGAAGAGAACAATAATAGTAATACAGTCTTAGTAAATTATTTGACAGTGTTGAGAGAATTAGTTGTTTAGCAGAGTGATGGCATTTGGGGAAAAAACTCTCCTTGTGTCTAGTTGTTCTGGTGTGCAGTGCTCTATAGTGTCATTTTGAAGGTAGGAGTTGAAACAATTTATGTCCGGGATACGAGGGGTCTGTAGATATTTTCACAGCCCTCTTTTTGACTCCTGCAGTATACAGGTCCTCCATGGAAGGCAGGTTGGTAGCCATGGTTTTTTCTGCAGTTCTAATTATCCTCTGAAATCTGTTTCTGTCTTGTTTGGTCCACAAGTCTTAAAAGTTGCCAAGGTTGAACCCTTCTGAATTAGAACAATAAGAACCCAGCCTGTTCCTTAGTACTTGGAACATACACAAATGCCTGTGAAAAGGTCCACGAGCAACGAAGTTGATTTCCAAGACAAGGATAATGCAAGGTGTGATGGATGCAGGTTAGGGCCAATGTACGTGCACCTGCTTGGTAGGGTGAGAACTTCTGAAAGAGAAATTCTTTGGTTTGGCTGGGAAGAGCTTGACCAAGATGCTCCCCCTGAAATTAGATAGTTGAAAGACAGGCTGGGCCCCTCGGTTGTAGCTTGTGCAGGGTGGCTGGCCAGTCAGGGAATTTTGGTCAGGAGAAAATGAAGTGGGGTGGGGGGGGGAAGGGAAGGAGGAAACCCAGCAGCCCAGATAAGGCTGGAGTTATCAGCCTATAAAAATACCACTTTCACTTATCACTTCTAGCGTTGCAGCTGTGGCAAAATTAGGGCAGGAGGGGGTGGGAGAGAAAGAGGGAGGGGAGGAGAGGGTGAGGGAGAGAGAAAGAGAGGGAGAGAGAGAGAGGGAGGGAGAGAGAGAGAGAGATGGCTACTGAATGGGAAATTGGCTTGCAACATACAATAAACCTGGTTTAATCATCAGGTTTTCGCTGCCCCTGGAAAGCATGAAACCAAATTGGCTGATAACCAACCTCACCACACCCCACCCCGACCCCAACACCCCACAGCCCAGACTGAAGACACCCCCAGCCCCCCCACCCACCCAGTCAAACAGGAGACTCTCTACCATTTCTGATAGATGGCAATCCAGTCTCTTCTTGAAAGTTTCCAGCCATGAAGCTTTTAGTGGGGCTCAAATCACTGGTGGAATTCATTTTTTTTTTACTACCGGTTCTGTGGGCATGGCTTGGTGGGCATGGTGTGGCTGGGTGGGCGTGGTGTGGCTGGGTGGGTGTGGCAAGGGAAGGATACGGCAAAGTCTCCATTCCCACCCCACGCCAGGGGACGGATACTGCAAAATCCCCATTCCCAACCCACTCTGGGGCCAGCCAGACGTGGTATTTGCCAGTTCTTTGAACTACTCAAAATTTCTGCTACCGGTTCTGCAGAACCTGTCAGAACCTGCTGGATTTCACCCCTGGCTCAAACCCACGACCCTGAGATGAAGAGTCTCCTGTGCTTTACCAACTGAGCTAGCCAGGCATGTAACCTGATTAACGTAGCACCAAATCAATGCAACTTTTTTGGGGGGGGGGGGGCGGTACGGTATTTCAAAAGTTAGAAGGACTTTATCAGAGGATCTGATACAGGCAGGCAAGCCTTCTGTCTTTGAATGGAATTCCTCTGGAGGACTCTTCTTTTCAGAATTGCAGGAAATGGGGTCTCGTTTAATGAAAAGAAGGACCAGGGGTTGGGAATAATCACAGCAAACTATACCAAAGAAATAAAATACCTGATCATCCATATCCTCACAGCAGCACGTATACTATTTGCCCAACATTGGAAATCTGAACAGTTACCCACAGAAGACAAAATAATAGCTAAAATTACAGAATGTGCAGAATTGGATAAGCTTACAAAAGAAATACAAGAGAAAGACGATACTGATTACTATTTAGTATGGCAAAGATGGTACAGCTGGCTGGAGGGAAAAATAGGAATACAAAGATAAGTTTTGACTATTTAATAGAAATGCATAGAAATAAATAAGGAATTAATTATACATATATATATATAACCATGTAAACAGGTGATTGTAGATATTGATACAAATAGAAATATGAAAAATAACCCACCGTTGTAGTAACTTCTAAGAGTCAGTCATTGGACTGAATTGATGTTTGTTTGTCTTGTATGCTGTTTAATGTATTTATGTTGGTTTTGTTTTTTTTCTTTTTTTTATTATTAATAAAAATTTAAAAAAAAAAAAAGAAAAGAAAAGAAGGACCAGGGGAGACATGATAGCAATGTTCCAATATCTCAGGGGCTGCCCCAAAGAAGAGGGAGTCAAGCTCTTCTCCAAAGCACCTGAAGGCAGGACAAGAAGCAACAGATGAAAATCAATCAAGGAGAGAAGCAACCTGGAATTAAGGAGAAACTCCCTAACAGTGAGGACAATTAATCAGTGGAACAGCTTGCCACCAGAAATTGTGGGTGCTCCATCACTGGAGGTTTTTAAGAAGAGACGGGACAACCACCTGTCTGAAATGTATAGGGTTTCCTGCTTGAGCAAGGGGTTGGACTAGAAGACCTCCAAGGGTCCCTTCCGAGTCTGTGAGGCTGTGATTTCTCCCACGTGTACTTCATCATGAAAATCAAGGCTGCTCACTTCTTACTGAAGTGTATCTTATATATTATAGCAGGTTAAGTGATTCAATAATGTACTCCGTCAGGAATAAATTAGCTGGTGGAAATTTCTGCCAGCAATTTCTAGGACAGTTTGAGTATTGAGTAGTTAAGTTCTCATTAAATTCAGAGAGGCATCTGAAGCTAAACACCTGCACAATTTCGGCCCGAAATCGATGCCTTTTTCACGGACTAATGTCACATTTTCTTATTCTCCCTCTAAAGGCTTCCCAAAGCGCCCGTTGCTTCGATTTGGCTTAAACCCAGCCCATTGTGGTTTGTCTAGGAAACCACGGCTAAATAAACCACCGCTCAGTGCCATCTGCACAGGCAGCTTTAAAACAAGTTTGTAGTTAAGGGATCTCGTTGTAGGATGGAGAAAATCCAAACCAAATTCAAACCAAAGTTACCAGTAGTCACAGAGAAGAAAAAGTCTACTTTTTTCTCCAAAGCACTTGAGGGCAGAACAAGAAGTAACGGGATGACATGACGCTGCACCAGGGGTGAAATCCAGCAGGTTCTGACAGGTTCTGGCGAACCGGTAGCGGAAATTTTGAGTAGTTCAGAGAACTGGCAAATGCGACGTCTGGCTGGCTCCAGAGTGGGGTGGGAAGGGAGATTTTGCAGTATCCTTCCCACAAGCCACGCCCACCAAGCCACACCACACCCACCAAGCCACGCCCACAGTAGTAAAAAAAATTTGATTTCACCACTGCGCTGCACGCAGCCTCCCCAACTGACTTCCCAGCTGAAAAGCTGTGTGGAACTCAAAAGCTAGCCTCTTTTTGTCTTTTCAACCCCTTTCTCCTTCCCCCACTCTAAACAATCCAGACACCAAGTGGAAACAAATCAACCCCTTCCCCAAATAAAAATCGCTTCCCCTCCTGGCGCACACCCCTTCTTTAATCAAACTGCTTAATGGACCATAGGGACGCCAAGAGAGGAGACACTAATCGCTAATCTACAAGGGCCAAACAGGGTGTCCATCAAAGCTTCTTTCACCATGTGAAAGGGAAAGCGAAGAGAGATAACCCTTTTACTTTCACACACACACACACACACACACAGAGAGAGAGAGAGAGTGCGGCTAGAATTGTATTTGCACAGAATTGGAAAGGTGAAGAGATTCCCTGCAGATGAAAAAACGTGATTAAGAAAATATTGGAATGTGCAGAAATGAATAGATTAACACTTGCAGTTAAAGGATTAACACACACATAAAGAGAGAGAGAGTGGGGTTAGAATTGTATTTGCACAGAATTGCAAAGGTGAAGAGATTCCCCACAGATGAAAAAAAAACGTGATTAAGAAAATATTGGAATGTGCAGAAATGAATAGATTAACACTTGCAGTTAAAGGATTAACACACACATAAAGAGAGAGATAGTGGGGTTAGAATTGTATTTGCACAGAATTGGAAAGGTGAAGAGATTCCCTGCAGATGAAAAAACGTGATTAAGAAAATATTGGAATGTGCAGAAATGAATAGATTAACACTTGCAGTTAAAGGAGAGGAAGAATCTGTATTATTATTATTATTATTATTATTATTATTATTATTATTATTATTATATATGGGATTGATTTTATCAATGGTTCGAGAATAAATATGAAAGTCATGTATGATAAAGTTGAATAAGTTAAGAAGAGAAATATTATAATAATATATAGGTTAAGGATTGGGATTAAAATAAGAGTAGATATAAATAATGAATTGTGGTGATGAGCTTTAACTGTTACACTCACAAAAATTGTGCCCAGATGACACACTGTTTAATGAAGGATGGAATGTCTGTATTAAAAGAAAATTTTAAAAAAAATATTTTAAAAAAATCCAAAAACAAAGAGAGAGACCAAGCACCCCGGCCAGAAGAAAGAAGGCTGCCTACGAAGTTAAAAGGACCCACAGAGGAATTCTCTCCTGCTCTTATCCTAACCCTAGAGAGAGAGCTTAGGGGACTAAATTCAGCCCTTGGGCTCCTCCATACAAACAGACCTGCCCTTCCTGTGGGGCAAGCCTGTCAGGCAGCTCCCATCAACTAAAACTCCTCCTCTTCCCACATTGTCTCCCTTCTCCAGACTTTCTTGGTTTTGGAAGGCAGTGGAGCAGAGTTTTTAGAGTCCTAGAATCATTGAGCTGGAAGGGACTTTGGAGGTCTTCTAGTCCAACCCCCTGCTTAGGCAGGAAACCCTACACTACTTCAGACAAATGGTTATCCAACATCTTCTTAAAAACGTCCAGTGTTGGAGCATTCATAACTTCTGGAGGCAAGTTGTTCCGCTGATTAATTGTTCTAACTATCAGGAAATTTCTCCTTAGTTCTAAGTTGCTTCTCTCCTTGATTAGTTTCCACCCATTGCTTCTTGTCCTGCCTTCAGGTCCTTTGGAGAATAGGTTGACCCCCTCTTCTTTGGGGCAGCCCCTCAGATATTAAAACACTGCTATCATGTCACCCCTGGTCCTTCTTTTCATCAAACTAGACATACCCAGTTCCTGCAACCGTTCTTCATATGTTTTAGCCTCCAGTCCCCTCATCCTCTTTGTTGCTCTTCTCTGCACTCTTTCTACAGTCTCCACATCTTTTTTACACTGTGGTGACCAAAACTGGATGCAGGATTCCAAGTATTCCAATGGTTGTCCGTTAAATCTCCTGTGATGGAGCATCCATAAATCTAAGAGACAGGCTTTGATTAATAGTTCTATCAGAACATTTCTCGGATCTCTCTTTAATGATCTTCCACCCTGATGTCAACATCCACCTTGAGTATCCAAATAAAAGTTCTATTCCTGTTTTCTAAGTGCTTTGGAGAATAAGTCGAACTCCCTTTCTCTGCGAGAGCCCCTCAAGTATTGGAAAACAACTATCACGATGCCCCCCCCTCAAATCCTTCTCTTCCACAGGATAGACATACCTAGTTCCCTCAATCATTCACCCTACGGTTTAGTCTTCAGAGCCCTTGGTCCTTTTCTCTGCATCTTTTCCATGGTCTCAACATTAAGGGACTCAGCTGAGCTTTTGAGAAGTACCTGAAGAGTGGGGCAAGGAGTAAATGAGAATCCTGCAATCCAAATAGAATAGAATAGAATTCTTTTATTGGCCAAGTGTGATTGGACACACAAGGAATTTGTCTTTGGTGCATATGCTCTCACTGTACATAAGGAGAATAAAATACATTCATCAAGAATGAAAACATACAACACGTAGTAGGAAACAAATAAAAATAATATAATTGAAAGATACAAGGAACATGGTTATAGTCATAAGCGGGAAGAGATAGATATTAGTAAGGAAGAGAAGAAGAATAGTAATACAGTTTTAGTAAATTATCTGACAGTGTTGAGGGAATTATTTGTTTAGCAGAGTCATGGCATTCGGGAAAAAATTGTCTTTGTGTCTAGTTGTTCTGGTGTGCAGTGCTCTATAGGGTAGGAGTTGAAACAGTTGATGTCCAGGATGCGAGGGGTCTGTAAATATTTTCCCAGCCCTCTTTTTGACTCCTGCAGTATACAGATCCTCCACGGAAGGCAGGTTGGTAGCCATGGTTTTTTCTGCCGTTCTAATTATCAGTTGAAATCTGTGTCTGTCTTGTTGGGTTGCAGAACCAAACCAGACAGTTATGGAGGTTTGAATTACAAATATTTATTCATATACTGGATTGTATATGAGGACAGACCTGTGTTTACACATCTCTGCAAGCAAAACCTTGGAGAATTCAGCAAAAAAAAATGCCCAGTCCTTCTGAATTTTCTTCAGTTGAGCACAGGCAGCTCTTTCTAAAGGCTGGCAGGACAATTTGGAGTTATGAGCATTTTTTTTATTTCACCCAGCCTTTGGATGGAGAAAGATGAATGGGCAGTAATAGGTTGTGTGGTTGTGTGCATGTGTAGGAATCTTAAGAAAAAGAAAAGAATCAACCAAGAACTGGGATCAAGTATTTTTTTTTATTCTGTATACATAAGTATACGTATTCTTCCGTATTCTTTATTCACACATAGAGAAATTGCTGGGATTTGGGAACATGGTTTTAAAAGGAGGAGGCTCAGAGAATTCTCACCCACCCACCATATTTTATTATGGAGTAAAATGAGTTTTGTTTTGTTTTTTAAAAGGATTTTTAAAATTACTTTGTGGAGGAAAGGGAAGGGAAACATAAGAAAGAGAGGGGAAGGAAGGAAGGAAGGAAGGAAGGAAGGAAGGAAGGAAGGAAGGAAGGAAGGAGGAAAGGAAAGAAGGAAAGGGACAGAGAGAGAGAAAGAGAGAGAGAGGAAGGAAGGAAGGAAGGAAGGGAAAGAAAGAAAGGAAGGAGGAAAGGAGGAAAGGAAACAAGGAAAGAATGAAAGAGAGAGGGCAAGAAAGAGAGAGAAAAGAAGGAAGGAAAGAAAGAAGGAAAGGAAGGAAGGAGGAAAGAAAGAAAGAAAGAAAGAAAGAAAGAAAGAAAGAAAGAAAGAAAGAAAGAAAGAAAGAACCTTTGTTTTCTAGAATCCAGAATCTTCAAAGCAAACATTGACATCAAACAGCTGGTGAAATTTGGAGAAAGCCCCCTCCTAAGGGTGCAGATTCTCAGCTGTTTATCTCCTTGATCCCTGCAAGAGACCCATTATTTAATAATGAGCATCTAGACCTCGTTTCTAATAAACAAGCAGTAAACAAAGAAAGCCCACACAACTCTCCCTGCAGAAAACTCACACAAACACACTCACACCCACACACTTTTGAATGGGTCTCTCTGTACGCTAACTCTCCCTGGATTTGAATAGGATGTGTATTGCTTAGAAGGAACTCTAGTCAATGGACAATCTGACCACCTCTTGAAATCATGTCCCCTTGAGTTCATACAGATAGCTTCTGAATCGATTGCTAAGAAATTCTAAGTTTGATTTTAACTAAGTATATTTTGGAGGCTTGCTCCTGGAATTGGATTGGATACTGAGAAGAACATATCAAAATGCGTAGTTTAAATCAGTTACTTAGAGGGGGGGGGGAAACCGGTTCAAAACCATCCCTTATTTTTTTTTTATTGGACCGATTTTTATTTTGGCCTTCCATCCCCTTATTTGAGCCCCTGATTTTTTTTAAAGGGCCTTTTTATTTGCCACTTGGATATTTTGCCCCAAAGAATGCTAAAAATGGAAGTTTTCACTCACTTCTTTTTCAGAAAGTTGTAAAAAATTCACTCTGCTTTGGAATTCAGGAAAATTTATTTGAGCTCTAGAACGGTGGAGCAATTTTTTTTTAATTTTAATGACATTTCAATCTATTTCTGGTTAAGCCTTGAGTTTAATGATTCCTTTAAATTTAATTTAAATTTAAAAGCAGTTTGCTAAAAGCACTTATATAAATGTGTATTATAAAAAGGCTGGTTTTTAATTAAAGGCTTCCAGGAAAAGCAATATTTTTGAATGAAAAAAGGGAATCTTAACCTCTTCAAAATACACCACTTTCTTTCTCGCCGGCTTTTTAAAAGCAACTTTTCTTAATTTAAATATGTTGCTGAGTGCAAATATTTGCAGAACAATTGTCATGCAGTATAGCTAATAATTTTCCTCAATTTGCCCCCCTGATTTACAGATAACGTTCACATTTATCAGCTATTTTGGAGATCGAACAATAATTCAGTTTTTATTGTTCAAGAAGTTATTTGAACAGGAAGGAAGCAGCCAATAAACTAATACATCAAATAAAATGTTGGATAGCTCTAGTTACATTCCTTTTACATCAAAGAAACTTTGATACATGAAACGCTTCGGAATAAACTTTTGGTTAAGTTCCAGTTAAATTTCTCTCAGTGTTTTGAAGTCACTTGGGATCCCGAGTTCAAGATCAGACTGAAAATAGGTTGGTTCAAAATTCCTTTCAATGCTCAGAATTTATGCCTGGAGTAAACAATTCACCAATCTATTTATATATGGATATTTTCAAGTATGTGATGACCCACTTACTTGACATTCCCATCAATTTCAAAAAGTCTCTTTAAAAAATTAAAAATAAAAAATAAAAATAGGGACAGATGATCAAATAAAAATTAAGATACTCTGGCGTTATTTGCTAGTTGTTGATATCTATCAGTTCTTCTACTCAGCCAGGAAAAACTTCATAGAAAAATGAAATAGGGCTGCTGATCACAATTACTTGTTGCCCTCCTACTGCCGTTTAATAGAGAGGAAAGTCATTTTCCAAGTTTGTAGTTGTTTCTTATATCTGGCCATTCAATTTTATAAATACAATTAAAAGGAGCCTGGTGGTGCAGTGGACTAAACTACTGTTAAAGTAGTATTTAGCCGCCAGCTGCCTGCAATTACTGCGAGTTCAATTCTCACCAGGCTCAAGGTTGACTCAGCCTTCCATCCTTTCGAGGTAGGTAAAATGAGGACCCGGTTTGTGAGGGCAATAAACTGACTTTGTATAAAAAAGAACACCGCTTAGGGGCCCCCCTGAAAGCCCTACTAAGCAGGTATATACAAAAGTATGAAGGCTATTGCTTAAAAGCATTGTAAGCCGCCCTGAGTCTCCGGAGAAGGGCGGCATATAAATCAAACTAATAAAAAAAATAATAATAAACTAATAAAACAAGACAACCCACCCGACCTTATTCCTCCTTAATCTGAAGTTCAAACATCTTGAAAAAGCCATTCAATTGAATTCACACAACTTAACCCACAGCCGATGGACTCCAACCAGAATTTAATATTTTAATAATGTTTGGGATTACAGGATCATAAAAAGGCAGAGTTACTACATGTGTGTGGCACGAACGCAGGGCCGTGATCTCCAAAGAGTTTTATCTATTTGTGAAACAAAATTCACATGGCTGGCTCGGCTCACAGCTCCCGGGGTAGCTTACAATGTTAAAAATTCACCACGTAAAAAAACCATTACCCTCCTCATCTCCATTCCCTGGTGGCAACAACACAACCAGAGCAGCCACTTGGTGGGTACCATCTCCGTTCGTTCGTGGACCCCAGGGCCCCTGATCACACCATGTCTTCAAGGACTTTTTTTTTTTTTTTTGGAAAAGGGGAGGAGGGGGGGATGCAATGCTACCTCGAATTGAATACATAAAGGGGCATCATCATTATCATCATCATTATCATCATCATCATCATCATCATCATCATCATCATCATCATCATCATCATTTTATTTCCATACCGCCCTTCTCCCGAAGGACTCAGGGCGGTGTACAGCCTATAAAAACCACAAAAATATACAGACATCAATTAAAAAGTAATTAAAATTGTTAAATAATTTCGGCCCAAATTAAAACCCAAAAATTTAAAATACCCAATTTAAACTCATTTAACGCATAAGATTGGGGCTTTCCGAGACAATGCGTGGGGTGGGGGGGAGCAGACGGTGTGATTGTAGTAGAAGAGAGGGATAAAAAAAATAATAAAGGGGAAGGAATCAAGATCCCTTTACACAGTGAGGCTCAGAGTAATAACAGCCCCACTGTTTGTTTGTTTGCTTGCTTGTTTATGTTCTGCCTTTATTATTTTTATAAACAATTCAAGGCAGCGGAGTTATCCAAGACAAGTTCCTCCTCCTATTTTCCCCACAAAAACCCTTATGAGATGAATTGAGATAGTGTCTATATGGGAGTGTGTGTTAGAGAGAGAGAGAGAGAGGGAGGGAGAGAGATGATTTTTATTTTATTTTATTTTAATCGCATCTTTTTTAGAAAAACTCAAATGGAAGACTTATCTGACATGTCTTCCTCCTCCTATTTTCCCCACAAAAACCCCTATGAGATGAATTGAGATTGTGTGTATATGGGAGTGTGTGTGTGAGAGAGAGAGGGGGGGGGAGAGAGAGAGGAAGGGAGAGAACGAGAGAGGGAGGGAGATAATCTTTATTTTATTTTATTTTAATCACATCTTTTTTAGAAAAACTCAAATGGAAGACTTATCTGACATGCTTTCCCTCCTCCTATTTTCCCCACAAAAACCCGTGTGAGATGAATTGAAATTGTGTGTATATGTATGAGAGAGGGGGGGGGAGGGATAGGGAGAAAGAGGGGGGGAAGATAATTTTTATTTTATTTTATTTTAATCGCATATTTTTTTTAGAAAAACTCAAATGGAAGACTTATCTAACACACCTCCCTCCTCCTATTTGCTCCATAACAACAATCCTGCAAGGTGGATGAGAGAGAGGGGTGGAGGGAGAGAGAGAGAGAAAGAAAGAGAGAGAGAGACACAGAGAGAGAGAGAGAGAGAGGGAGGGAGGGAGGGAGGGAGGGAGGGAGAGACAGGCCCAACTGTCATCCAGCTATCTTTCATCTTTCCAGCTATAGCAGAATTAGAACTCACGACTCCCGCTTTCTAGCCTGGTGCCTTAAACTGCACTAGACTAACCTGACTCTTTATCAGTTTTCTATTGAACAAATTTCTGTGCCACCCGATGCTCAGCCACCCTGAATGAAATTGATCTTATTTGCAATTGTGTCCTGAAAGGAGCCGGGAAAAAGTTTTCTCTAAATAGTTTGGTTTGGTTTTCCCTTTGGGAATCTTTTGAGATCTATTTACTCCAAAAAGTCGTGTGCCCACAAGTAGAGGGAAGGGGCAGGAGGAAATCTTGTATATTTTCTTTGGCGGTGGTTATTTTCAGTCATTCGGGGTTCATCTTAAGCCCCGCTTAGCTTAACCACCGGCCTGGCAGATTTGTATTTATTTATTTTTTGCTAACAAGAAAGAAAGAAAGAAAGAAAGAATGTAAAGAATGTAAAGAAGAATTAAATTTAAGAAGAGTTAAATGTAAAGAATCTTGGAGGCTGGGGTTGAGAGTTGACCGTAGGATAGTTGTGTTGGTCACTTTAAATTAAAAAAAAAAGATATAGTTATTTAGGGGGGAAAAATTCTATATGTTCCATCTGAGCATATTTATCTGGACTGAAGCTTCATTCTTTCTTGTAAAGTATTTCAGTATTTCTCAGTGTGTGTCTCTCTCACATACACAAGCACCCCTATACATACAGATGAGAGAGAGGGAGAGGAAGGGAGGGAGAGAGACAGACAGACAGACAGACAGACAGAAAGTTGGGATGATTTCCCATTGAATATGAGAATTGTTTGAAATATATAAGCACAAACATTTATAGAGGCAATACACACTTACACAATACACACCTATGCAGTAATACTTCTGCCAATCCACTGGGGAGAGGGGCGTCCAAAATTAAATACTTTTGAAGAGAAACAATTCCAACTTTGTGAAGGTCAGCCGAATGCTATGGGTATTTTATATCAGTTTGGCACCAAGTTAAAAACTGGGAGACAGGGAATTCTAGTCTCATCTTAGGCACCGAGCTAGCCCTTCTCTCTCAGCCTTAGGAGGAAGAAAACAACCACTTCTAAATAAATAAATAAAAAAAAAACCCTCAACACAGAAAAACTGAATAAAGCACTTGACTTGAAAGCAGTGAAAAGAAATCAATGGATTTTGTTTTGTTTTTTAATGGATATTTTACTCTCTCTCTCTCTCACACACACACACACACACAGAGAGAGAGAGAGAGAGAGAGAGAGAGAGAGAGAGCGCAAGAGAGAGAGAGAGAGAGAGAGAGAGAGAGAGAGAGAGAGAGAGAGAGAGAGAGACCAAACACCTTACTTATTTTTAAAAAACTCATCCCGCTGATTAACCGCAAGTCCATCATTGCTGGAACTACTCTTCACTTTAAGGAAAGTGAAAGTGATGTTCCCCTAATTTTTATTATTTTTTTTTTAAGTCCAGAATAAATAGAAGGTGATGATGATCCCTTAAATCTTAGTGGGGGATTCTTGCTTAGTTGGTGGGAGATTCTGTCCTGCTTGTTCTCTCTTTATCCAAGTTGGGTGGGAGGCGGGGACACCGAATAAAGGCCTTGTGATGAGAATTCTTCCCATGGATACCAGAATGGACCAAGGCCTAATATACATGTATATATTTATTGGAGGCCCCTAATATATTAGGGGCCTCCAATAAATATATACATACATACATACATACATACATACATACATACATACATACATACATACATACATACATATATATATATATATATATATATATATATATATATATATATATATCTTGTTCTTTTTAATTCATAGGTTCAAATGTATAATACTTTTCTTGTCAGGGTTTTTTCCTATGTAGCTCAAGATGTTTTGTGTAGCCATAGTGGGGTGATATCTCAAATCACCACTTTCAGGCTTTATCAGACATTTTGTGATGTCTGTTCTGAGACTTATATATATTCTTTTCGTAGGCCTTTATGTGTATTTCTCTTTAGCCAGGTTCTTCCTACATAAACCAAGGTTTTTATGCAGCCCTAGTTCAGTGAAATCGCAATCCACTAGTTTCTAGGCTTTTTTCAGGTAGCCAGCAAGCACCCTGCTGCCATTAGTCTCCCAATGGGCAGCAGGGTGCTTGTTGGCTGCCTGAAAAAAGCCTAGAAACTAGTGGATTGCGATTTCACTGAACTAGGGCTGCATAAAAATCTTGGTTTATGTAGGAAGAACCTGGCTAAAGAGAAATACATACATACCTACCTACCTACATACATACATACATATATATATGAGAGCCAAATAGCTTGAAATAGATCTATACTAGTCTCCCTTTATTTCTTTATCAGTGAAAGATATATATATATATATATATATATATATATAGAGAGAGAGAGAGAGAGGGAGAGAGATTCTTTCTCAGATTATTCCCCATCTTCAGGCAGATGCGAGGGGTTCTCGGAGGGTCCCCCCCAAAGAGGTCAGCATTTTTCAGCAGTTCTTCCTGCCTTTTACAAAATGATTTTAGATTGGTTGCCCAGAGACACTTCTCTCTCCCCCTCACCCCCCACTTCTTCCAGCTTTTTAAATTGAAATATTGACACTTCCTGAGCACGAGGACAGATCTGGGGGTCTCGGCCAGGACCTCTCCCCCCAAATTAACCACCTAGGTTTTAGTAATTAAGGGTGGCGAGTTGGGGGCGGAGAGGAGCGGGAGGGGGGGTCCTGCGAACCCAGCCAAAAGGTTTATTTCAATTTCACGAAGCAAAGCAGCAAATCTTACCTCCCCCCACCCCATATATTCCCCCCCCTCCTTTCTCTCCCCATTCTCACCTCCCAGCTCGATCCGACATCGTCCTCCTCCTTCCTCCTCGCCTTGGGTTTCTGGGCTCCATTGCCCGGTTTAGTTCTCTCTCTCTTTTTTTTTTTGCTCCCTCACTCCTTCCCTCCTTTCCATTTCCATTTTCTTTTTTTCTATTTATTGGGGCCCACCGTTTCTTTAGGCTGGTCTTTCTTTCTTTCTTTCTTTTTCTTTTTTTTCTTTCTTTCTTTCTATCTATCTATCTTTCTCTGTCTGTCTGTCTCTGTCTCTCTCTCTCTTTCTCTCTGTCTCTGTCTCTCTCTCTCTTTCTTTCAGTCTCTGTCTCTGTCTCTGTCTCTCTTTCTTTCTGTCTCTGTCTCTGTCTCTGTCTCTGTCTCTTTCTTTCTGTCTCTGTCTCTGTCTCTCTTTCTTTCTTTCAGTCTCTCTCTGTCTCTCTCTCTCTCTTTCAGCCTCACTCTGTCTCTCTCTCTTTCTTTCTGTCTCTGTCTCTGTCTCTGTCTCTCTTTCTTTCTGTCTCTGTCTCTGTCTCTGTCTCTCTCTTTCTTTCTTTCAGTCTCTCTCTGTCTCTCTCTTTCTCCCCCCCTCTCTCTCTCTTTCTTTCTGTCTCTGTCTCTGTCTGTCTCTCTCTTTCTTTCTTTCAGTCTCTCTCTGTCTCTCTCTTTCTCCCTCTCTCTCTCTCTCTCTCTTTCTTTCTGTCTCTGTCTCTGTCTCTGTCTCTCTCTCGTTGTGTGCGTGCGTGTGCGAAGCCAGCCTTTACCCAAACGCACCCCACCACTGCAGACCTGAGCAAAGAGAGCTGCAGGACAGGACGGAGCGGAGCAGGGGAAAAAAGAGCGTCCTTAAAACAAGGAATTTACAGATTCGGGGGCGCCTCCCGCCAGGCTGAGCCACCCCGAGACCCGGGCTTCAATTCCCCGGCGGGGGTACCAGGATCATTTTCCACCACCAAAAGGAAGCGCCTCCTTCCTTCGGGGCACCGCTCGCCCCTTCTTCCATTTCAAGCCCCCCCATCAACTTCAATTCGCCGCACCAACACCCCCCCCACCCCCCCAATCCAAAAATCAGGCCGGCGGTTGCTTTGCTGCGCGCCCCGATCTGCGCCCTTCTCCCCCCCGTCCTCCCCCACCCTGTGGATTAGGGGAGGGGAGGGGAGAAGGCTACAAAACGGGTTGTGGGGTGGGGGGCTCCGTTGCAAAACAGGGGCGACGCGAACCGGTCCGGGGGATTTGTCGCCCTCCGGCTTGAGAAAAGAGTTGCGTGGGCCGTGACGTCTCCCCATCCTATAGGTGCAGGCGCGCGTGAGCTTTGCAAACCCTCGCCTGGAAACTCGCTGAAATTTTCCTGCGGCGGGGCCGGCCACGGGGGAGGGGGGGTCTCGCCAGGATTTCCTTTCCCCGAAAGGAATGAGCAAGTAAATCCCGGGTTGTTTGCTGCTCGCGTCGGCCGCCGGACGAAGCTTCGGGCTATTTGCTGGAAGCCGAGAATCGCTGTAGGAGAAGAAGAAGAAGAGGAGGAGGAGGGCAGGATCCTCCGAGCCGGCCTTGGGAATCGCTCGCAATTTCTCGGTGGGGCCTTCTGCTTCCTTTCCAATTGGTTGGAGAAGAAGGTGAGCCAAGAGGGGGTTTGAAGCGGGGTGCGGACGTGTGGAATTCTCTTCCCCCCTTTTTCTTTCTTTCTTTCTTTCTTTCTTTCTTTTTTTCTTTCTTTCTTTCTTTCTTTCTTTCTTTCTTTCTTTCTTTCTTTCTTTCTTTCTTTCTTTCTTTCTTTCTTTCTATCTTTCTTTCTTTCTTTCTTTCTAATTGTCTCTGGATCGGTCTGTCTTGCGGCGCAAAGGAGCTTGGATCGGGAGAGGAGGGAAGGGGAGGTGTATTATCTGGACCGGTGCGCCTTTCCGTCCAAGGGGAGCGTTGTGTAAATCCATCGCAAGAGTGGTGGGGTACGGATTTTCATGGTTTCACCCCGCAACTGAATCCCGTCTTGCGGTGGTATAGAATCCAATTTGAGGGGCGGGGCGGGAGGGGGGAAAGGGAGGAATGACCCCCCCCCTTTAACAAATATCGCAGCCTTTCGCGCGTTTAAGGAACAACGTCCTGCGGGCCTCTGCGTGGAAATGCCACGCATAATTCGATATATTTGCAGGCAGGCGTCTAGAGTGCATCCGTGCGTGGGTGTCGGTTGCGTGACGGTTGAGTGGGTGCAAACGTACCCTGGAAGGGTGCACGGAGCCCGGGTTTCATTTTGTGACCACGGGAAAAGCAAGCTAGCCCTGATGACTCTCTTCCCCCCCCTCCCTTCTTTTCCGCGTGATGCTGGTATCTTCCTTGGGCAGAATTAAATATCAATACCTCTACGATGGACTCAGTTAGAAGGAAAAGCATAAGAGCTTTTCCACGTTCCCCTTTTTTAAAAATTATTTTGTCTTAAGGATTATCGTAACCTTGGCTGTATTTGCACTTGTTTCTAGGAAATAATAATATAATTATTATTTATAATAATAATAATAATAATAATAATAATAATAATAATAATAATAATAATAATAATTGCTTTTGAGTTCTCAGCCAGACGTTTTCTCGGAGAAGGGGAGGGAAAATGTTAAAAAGTGTTCATTTGTCCGGGGAGGGAAGAGGAGGCCAGAGGAGAGAAAGAGAAAAAAGGGAAAGAAAATTCTGGTTTTCATTGAGGCTTGCGGAAATCTAGGAATTCACCCTAAAATGTCTTAGGTTAGTTAGCGTGAATTTCCATTGGCTTGCAAATTGTTTTTATATATATGTATATGTATGCGTGCGTATGTGTGTGTGCCCTTTGGCTGCAGTGCGTTTGCCTTTTGCAGACAGAAAACAGTTTAGTTATTCTTAAAATAGTTAATTGTTGGTATGTAAATATCTCCAAGCCAGTCTCTTGATTAAAAAAATACATACATCTTTGTCTGCATCTGTGCAAAGGTTAGCTCACAGAAATGCAAAGATATATACTGCAGGAGTCAAAAAGAGGGCTGGGAAAATATCTAAAGACCCCTCGCATCCTGGACATAAATTGTTTCAACTTCTACCCTCAAAACGACACTGTAGAGCACTGCACACCAGAACAACTAGACACAAGGACAGATTTTCCCCCGAACTCTGGGGAAACAACTAATTCCCACAACACTGTCAAATTAACTTTGCTGTTGTTGTTAGTTGCGAAGTCGTGTCCAACCCATCGCGACCCCATGGACAACATTCCTCTAGGCCTTCCTGTCCTCTACCATCCTCTGGAGTCCATTTAAGCTCAGGCCGACTGCTTCGGTGTCTCCATCCAGCCACCTCCTTCTCCACCGTCCCCTTCTTCTTTTGCCCTCCATCGTTCCCAGCATTAGGCTCTTCTCCAGAGAGTCCTTCCTTCTCATTAGGTGGCCAAAATATTTGAGTTTCATCTTCAGGATTCAGTCAAATTAACTACTAAGACTAATACTATTCTTCTTCTCATTCTTACTAGCACCTATCTCTTCCCACTTATGGCTCTATCCATGTTGCTTGTACCTTTACAACTTATATTGTTTTTACTGTTCCCTAGTATGATTTGATTGCTTATTTGTACCCTATGATTATCATTAAGTGGTGCACCTTATGATTCTTGAGGAATATATTATTTTTTTCTTTATGTACACTGAAAGTGTATGCACCAAAGACAAATTCCTTGTGTGTCCAATCACACTTGGCCAATAAAAGAATTCTGTTCTGTTCTGTTCTGTTCTATTCTATTCTATTCTATTCTATTCTATTCTATTCTACTCTATTGTCCAATATTTATTCTATTCTATTCTATTCTATTCTATTCATATGCACCAAAGACAAATTCCTTGTGTGTCCAATCACACTTGGCCAATAAAAAATTCTATTCTATTCTACTGCTAAGAGATTCTATTCTACACTAAACAGTTCATTTGGTGACCCTTCAAAGTTATAAAGGCCCTGGGAAAAAAAAGACTTATTATGATCCTTTTTTCAGAGTTACGAATTTTGCAGCGTCCCCATGATCAGGTGATCAAAATCTCAGGTGCTTCATATTTATGAACCACCACTGTTGCCGTGTCCCAAGGTCACGTGATCCCCTTCTGACAATCAAAGTCAACCAGATTCATTGAACAAATGGGTTACTAATTTAGCACCCTGCAGTGACTGGCTTAACAAACGCTGGCAAGGAAGGTAGTAAAATGGAGCAAACCCCACTTAACCGACGTCTCACACATAACAACAGAAATTTTGGACTCCGGCGTAAGTTGAGGACTACCTATATACGAAGCTTATGGCTTGTGCGAGGGACAGATTCAAGTTGTTCAGTTGCCGATCTAAGTTTGCAGCCCAATGAAGTCCCTGGAAGTTTTTAGGATGGTGTTGGATTACCATTTGGCTGAAGTGGTGCAGGGTTTCCTGCCTCAGCAGGGGGTTGGACTAGAAGACCTCCAAGGTCCCTTCCAACTCTGTTATTCTAAAAAAAGAAAACCCCCAAAAGATGTGATCCAATTTCTAAGGCTGCTGTTTTGCTGTTGGTCTGGCAAGCTTGGGAAAAGACCAACCTCAGAGCCTCTTAAAAACCAGGGTGTTGTGTCCCCACATTATTATTATTATTTCTCCCATGCCTTCACCTCCTACATGCCAGGTGATCGGGGTGTTGGGGGATGTGATGGGAAGCCTCAACCTTTCCACAGACTCAGAAGGGACAATGCTGGTGGGAAATCTTGTCTTCTTGAAGAGTCCAACATTCCGCATTGTAAGGAAGAGACACGTATTAAACCCCCCAAACCTGGTCAGTCCAAGGACTTTGCTTTCAAACAGACCAATTTGGAATTCCTGGATGGTGTGTTTGTGGTTTGATACACAAAAAGTCAAGGAAGGCCAGGAGATCATGGGAGTGCCAGAAATCGGACGCACCACTGCGAGTCCCTTGGACTGCAAGGCGGTCCAAGGGACCACTGCAGTCCTAGAGGAGATCAACCCTGACTGCTCTTTAGAAGGCCAGATCCTGAAGAGGAAACTCAAATCCTTTGGCCACCTAATGAGAAGGAAGGACTCCCTGGAGAAGAGCCTAATGCTGGGAACGATGGAGGGCAAAAGAAGAAGAAGGGGACGGCAGAGAACAAGGTGGCTGGATGGAGTCACGGCAGCAGTGAGGCGTGAGCTTCAATGGACTCCAGAGGATGATAGCAGACAGGAAGGACTTGAGGAACGGATGGTCGGACACGACTTCGCAACTAACAACAACAAAGCAAAGCTTAAAACCCCACTTGGGTTAAAAAGAAGTCCTCCTGAGTTCATCCGTCCCCCCAATAAACTTCCAGCAAAATTGGGAATATGATTTTATTCATTTTAATTTATTTATATATTAAGGTTCTTAACTGCCCGTCTCCCTCACAGAGGGGCTCTGGTGGGTGTCATAGAGGAACTCTTTAGAGTAGAGTAGAGTAGAATAGAATAGAATAGAATAGAATAGAATAGAATAGAATAGAGTAGAGTAGAGTAGAATAGAATAGAATAGAATAGAATAGAATAGAATAGAATAGAATAGAATAGAATAGAATAGAATAGAATAGAATAGAATAGAATAGAATTTTTATTGGCCAAGTGTGATTGGACACACAAGGAATTTGTCTTTGGTGCATAAGCTCTCAGTGTACATAAAAGAAAAGATACGTTCATCAAGAATCATAAGGTACAACACTTAATGATAGTCATAGGGTACAAATAAACAATCAGGAAACAATATCAATATAAATCGTAAGGATACAAACAGCAAAGTTACAGTCATGCAGTCGTAAGTGGGAGGAGATGGGTGATAGGAACGATGAGAAGATTAATACTAATAGTAATGCAGACTTAGTGAATAGTTTGACAGTGTTGTGGGGATTAGTTGTTTGGCAGAGTGATGGCATTCAGGGAAAAAACTGTCCTTGTGTCTAGTTGTTCTGGTGTGTAGTGCTCTACAGCATAGTTTTTAGGGTAGGAATAGGGACTTTTTTTACTTTTGGATGGCCATCTAGCTTGGGGCCACCTAAGCCTTTCAGTTCAAGGAGTCTTACATGGGAGTAAGCCTCACCAAATCTGGGTGGGTGCAATTGTAACCACATTGGTGCATCTCTAAATAGGGAATCTGTCAAATGGATTTCATACTTCCTTCCCCCATTCCATTCACTTCCATCCAGCGCAATTTCCTTGGCAACTCAAGAAGGGATTCGCCATTGCCTTTTTTCTAGGGGTGAGAGAAAGTGACTGGCCCAAGCTTGGTTTGGCACCTAGGACGGGACTAGAACTCACAGCCCCCCCCCCCCCGGTTTTCTATCTTGCCAGTCTTCAACTACTACAACGAGCTGGCTCTCACACTTCCTTGTACGTATTTGCACTTAGCTAGGGAGGTTTTTTAGACATAGGCGATTTTCCCCACTCAGAATATAATATAATATATAATTATTGTAACAAGAAAGAAGATGGCTATGTTTGTAGAATCCAAGTCTCTCTCTCTCTCTCTCCCTCCCTCCCTCCCCCCCCCTCTCTCTCGTCTTAAGTTATTTTGTTAAGTGAAGAACAGCACAAATGTAGGCAGATCTCTAAACTGGCTCTTTTCAGACTCCAGAATGAGGCAGAGAAGCTGATTATTTTCCTTTGACCTGTTCAACTTTACCCTCAAAATAATACATTAAGGGAGACGGAGGGAGAGACCCGGAGCTTCAAGGCAGAGAGAGAGAGAAAGAGAGAGAGAGGCGAAGGGCAGATACAAACAGATCTTTCGCCTAAGCTTGACGGCTTGCTTATTTTGAGTGCGGCCGGGTTTTCAGAGCTGTGTATATTCTTCAGGCCTGAACTTTTATTTTCTGCCTTTATATGGGTGGGTGGTGAAAAAGGGAAGGAATAAGCTAAAAGGAGGATTGTAGTTATGGTTGTAATTAGCCTTGGTTTTCGAACTAATCCATGCCCCTGAAAATTTGGAAATGAAAACAAACCTCCCTTTTCTTTTCTTTCTTTCATTCATTGTTTCCTTCCTTCCTTCCTCTTCCTTTTTTCTTCCTATCTCCTTCATTCTGTTCTTCTATCCATCCATCTATCCATTGCTTTCATTGCCCTGTCTTCTTTCTTTCTTTCTGTCTGTCTCTCCTTTCCTCCCCTTTTCCTTCCCTCCGTTTCCTTTGCTTCTTTCTTTCTTTCTGTCTGTCTCTTTTCTTTCCTCCCCTTTTCCTTCTCTCTGTTTCCTTTGCTCCTTTCTTTCTTTCTTTCTTTCTTTCCTTTCCTCCCCTTTTCCTTCCCTCCATTTCCTTTGCTCCTTTCTTTCTTTCTGTCTGTCTTTCCTTTCCTCCCCTTTTCCTTCTCTCTGTTTCCTTTGCTCCTTTCTTTCTTTCTTTCTTTCTTTCTTTTTTCTTTCTTTCTTTCTTTCTGTCTATCTGTCTTTCCTTTCCTCCCCTTTTCCTTCCCTCCATTTCCTTTGCTTCTTTCTTTCTTTCTTTCTTTCTTTCTTTCTTTCCTTCCTTTCCTTTTCCTTCCCTCCCTCCCTTTTGCTCCTCTCCTTCCTTCCTTCCTTTCTTTCGTCCTCCCTCCCTTCCTTCTTTCCTCCCTTCCCTTCTTTCTTCCTACTCTGACTCTCCCCCACTCTCCCAAAAAATAACCCACGAACCTAGGCAAAGGGAATCTAGGCAAAGCGATTTTATTTCTCCTCCCCCTCTTTTCCCCCCATCTGAGACTTGATGAGCAGCAATAATGGAGGGGTGGAGTTGGAAAGCCCACCCCCGCGTATGGTTTGTGTTATTAAAAAAAAAAAAAAAGCCAACGGCTTCTCTCTCTCTCTCTCTCTCTCTTTTGGAAAACGAAGGGAGGGGGGTGAGGCAAAGCGAAAGGGGAGAAGAAGAAGAAGAAGAAGAAGAAAAAGAAAGATTTCCCAAGCTTTGATTCTAACGCTTCCCCCCCCCACACACACACACTCCACCTCCCCGTCCTTTCCGCCCCCCCCTTCTTTTTTTTTCTTTTTAACTTGAGAAAGATGGATAGAAACTGGGGACAGAATTCGAGAGGTGGAGCGAGAGGAGACGGGAATAGAAGAGAGTTAAGAAAGAGACGGGGAGGAGGAGAAGGAGGAAGGAAGGAAGGAAGGAAGGAAGGAAGGAAGGAAGGAAGGAAGGAAGGAAGGAAGGAAGGAAGGCGGAATCGAAACCTTGGCGAGAGTGCTTTTCGTGCCTGCTTTGCCTGGAAGAAGAAATAAACGGGGGAGGGAGGGAGGGGAGGGGAGGAGACGGAGGCGAAGGGGGTCTGCGAAAGGCCGACCAGAGACAGCCTCCAGTGTACTCCAGTCGGGAGAGCTGGTTGGCCAGCCGGGGCGTTGCGCCCAACCAGGCGCCGTTTCCTTCGCCTCGGCGCACTAAAAGGCTGGAGACCCAGACCGTTTCCCCGCACGCTCGCTTCTTTCTCTTTTATCGGCCTCTTCCTTCCTTCCCCCCTCCCTCGCCTCCCACCCCCCCACCTCACTCACCCCCTCGGGTCGCGGGAAGCCAACCTGCTCCTCCTGGAGGAGATTCTCGCCACTCCACCCTCCCCTCTCTTTCCAATTTCGTTTCCTTTTATTTTAGTTTTGTCCTCCCGTGCGCCTTTGGAGAGAAACGAAGAGAAGGGGAGGTGGGGGCCGCACGAAGAGAGAAGGTTGGGGTGGGGAGGAGGAATCGCCCCACTAAAAAAAACTGCACCCATCGATCTTGGGAGGGGGGAGGGGGGGCTGATCCGCGCGTGCCCGTGCTTGGCTAAGCCGCCTGGGCGAGGAAGCGAGCGAGCCAGCCAGCGAGGGCGAGAGCAAGGGAAGAGGCTAAGGCGCACGGCTGTTGAGGCCGTGGGAAGGAGAAGGGAGACCCGCCGTTAGCTCTCCGCGTTCTGAACGACTTTCTCGTGGAAGGGAAAAAAAGGCCCGGGGTCCTCTCCTCCCGCTTCCCCGAGAGAGGATGGCGATGGCTCTTGCTGTCGCCGAGGCTGGAGCGACGGCCTGGAGGAGACCCCGCGCTGTCTGAGCGCCCGACAGCTGGGGTTCCAGGGGAGATGCGGTGAGCCGCCGCCGCTGCCACACCGGCCCAAAGGTAACGCACCTTCATCCATCTTCGGGGTGGCTCTAGCCAAGAAAGGGGGGGGCGGCGAGGGAAAGGAGAGTGGGGGGGGGGGGCTTTGTGGGAAGGGTCTTTGTGGTGCAGAGCGAGGAGGAGGAGGCTCCCGAGCAGGCCCCAGCCGAAGCCCACTCCCCCTCCACCCCAAACGTCAGGCCGGCTCGGGGTTGCGCGGAAGGCTGCCCAACGAGAGCGCTTAAAAGCAACGGGGGATTTCCCCCCCCCCCACTTTCCCCATTGTTTGCGCCTTCCCTTGATGCCCCCAGGCCGCTCGGCCGAAGCCGGCTGGCGGCTCGACGCGATCCAAACTGCCGGCCTCGGCCCGAGAGGCCTGGTTTGCTTTCCAAGCGGCGCTTGTGTGTGTGTGCGCGCGCGCCTCTTGCTCCGAACTTCGAAAGGATCGGGGCTTTTAGAAAGGCGCACGGTGTTACGCTTGGAAGGAAGGATCTTCTCTGATTTCCCACCCCCCCGGATTCCTTGCATCTTTTAGATCGAAGATCCCCCTCCCTCCCAGCCCCCTTATGCCCATCCCCCCCCCAACTCCCGGGGAAGAGAAACGTAGTAACGGGCACACACAAAAATACCAACAACCCCAGCGCTCTTTTTTTGGCCGTAGGGGCTGCCTGCGCAGGGCGGTCGGTAACCCCTCTCCTCAAAAGCGGAAGCCCCCTGCCTACGACGCGAGCGGAGTCCCCCCCCAACGACCCCTTTCCCCGACCCCAAAACGCCGCCTTCTCCTTTCTTGAGCTTCGTTGTTTTCTTGCGAGACTTTTCGTTGCCCAATTTAGGAAACGTCTCGAAACCCCAAACGACAAATTTAAAAAAAAATTAGAAATCCCTCTTGACGACCCTGAGCTACAAATATCACCCCCTCCCTCCCTCTTTACTGGCTTTTCCTTCTTTTTGGAATAGCCGATTTCCGAGGTAGAGTGGAGAATGAGTCGGGCCTCGGTTTGAAAATGACCTCGGCATGCTCCCGCGGTCCTTAGCCAAGGAAATTAACTCTCCCTTCCCATCAATTTTAGTTGGAAACCAGATAGCTAGCTAGCTAGCTAGCTAGCTAGCTAGCTAGCTAGATAGCTAGATAGATAGATAGATAGATAGATAGATAGATAGATAGATAGATAGATAGACAGACAGACAGACAGACAGACAGACAGACAGACAGACTATGATATGGATGGACAGACATGATATAGAGAGATGAGAGAGATAGATGGATGGATGGATGGATGGATGGATGGATGGATGGATGGATAGATAGAGATAGATTAGATAGATAGATAGATAGATAGATAGATAGATAGATAGATAGATAGACAGACAGATCTGGAATATATACATCCTATATATATTTCCCCACCTCCTACTTCAGCCCTCTTGTCGTGAGCCCAATGCAGGCCGAAAGAGCATTTACTGTATCTGAGAATTTATTCTGTTTTAAAAATAACTCAGTGGAAAGGTTTATCCCTTGGGAAGAAAAATGAAATCCAGCTCGGCTGAAATATACATCCAATCTGGACTAAAATACAGAGCCTTTGTGTCCCAAAGCCTGCCATTAATTATGTTTGGGAAATTGATTTCCTAAAGTTTTAAAATGCGGGATATTTGTGTCTCTGTATAGATATAAACTGTAGGTAGATAGATAGATAGATAGATGATAGATAGATAGATAGATAGATAGATAGATAGATAGATAGATAGATTTAAATATATTATATTTTAATATATTAAAAATATTTTCCCATCTCAAAGCTATAGATAGATAATTTAAATTTATTATACTGCTTCGATATAATCATTTAAATATTCCTCTTCCCATCCCAAAGCTTTAAAAAAAAACTATTAAGAGTAAAAGTATCTATGTCTCGCTATGGGTATAAACTGTAAGCTAGATAGCTTACATATATTATATTACTTTATTATAATTGTTCAAATATTCCTCTTCCCACACCAAAGCTTTTTTTTTTAAATCCTTTATTAAGATTGAATAAAAGTATTTATGTCTCGGTATGTGTATAAACTGTAGATGGATGGATGGATGGATAGATAGATATCATTTAAATATATTATACTACTTGAATATAGTTGTTTAAATATTCTTCTTCCCATCCCAAAGCTTTAAAAAATATTCCCTTATGAAGATTGATTAAAAGCTTTTTTTACTGTTTTAAAAGGCAGTCTGGCCATATTAAAATCACGCCATTTAATTTATTTCAATTGGGCATTCTGTTTTAATTTTAATTTGTTGTAGATTTTAATAAGTTCCCACACCCCGACCTCTCACCTTCCAAGTTAATAGGCCTTAACTGTAAGATTGTAATCAGGGTTTTATTTAGAATGCGAGTACAGTTTTTTCATGTCTGTTCTTTTTTTCTTTTTCTTTTTACTTCCAAGTTAAATGTAGAAAACATTTCTGTCAGTTTGGATTCAGAAACAGGCCTTTTCTCTAAAATAAATTCCCCTGATCTTGAGCTGTCTTTCTGAGTAGGCATATAAAAAATTTAGGTTTAGATTTAATGTTATTTGGAAGGTCCTCTCTGTTTAGTTTTGTGAAGGCTTGAATTTGGTTTAGAAGTCAAAATTACTCACAGGGAAGTGAATTACAGTATAAATAGTGCTTGGTAGTAGATAGGAATTTATTTTTATTGAGAACGGACGTGGTTTAAGCTTTCCTTCCTATATTTTTCTTCTTACTTTGTATTTGTTTTTTTTTATTATTATTATTATTATTATTATTATTATTATTATTATTATTATTATTATTATTATTATTATTATTATTATTATTACAGGTTTGATTGTGAAATGGCAACATAAGATTAACATCCTAGGCTAAAATTCCTCAAGGCCAAATTTATAGACCTGATAATTGCATGATGCTTGGGGATAAATTCATATTTTGTTCTTGAATGCAAGGGCTGAATTTCTCCCCGTCTCTTCCCCTTTCCTCCGCGTTGTAACTTACAACCTTCCTTCAGACATTTCTTACTCTTTGCCCAGACTTCAGTTTAGACATATTTATTTATTTATTTTCTCCTTCTTTTTAGAGGCGAAAATCCTCCTCGCTTTTCTGCCCCTTCGCTTCTAGATTTAAAATAATTTAACAATAAAAAAAGAAGCTGCAGCAGATTAAAAAAAAAAAAGTTGTTGTAATTTGGAAAGCAGGAATAAAAACTGCTGAGAAAGGAGACAGGGAAGGACCCTTTTTCCCCCGCCCCCTCACCAACCCTTTTGGTTAGAAAACTTGTCTTGAACCTGGCGAATATGAATTTGACATGCATTTTCTAGGCATACAATAATCCAGCATCTGTTTATGGAGGATTTGAAGCTTGCTTTGCTCTTTCTTTTCCTATTCACTATCCGTTTTCCTATTTCTCTTCCCTTCTTTCCTTCCTTCTCTGTTTCACTTTCATTCTCCTTCCTTCCTTCCTTCCTTCCTTCCTTCCTTCCTTCCTTCCTTCTGCATTATTTTCTGAATGCACTAAATTTATATCTATCTATCTATCTATCTATCTATCTATCTATCTTTCAATCATCTCTCTCTCTCTCTCTCTCTCTCTCTCTCTCTCTCTCTCTCTCTTATCTATCTATCTGTGCATGCATTAATATATTCTCAAATTCAAACACACATATACTCACTCCTGGCTGAATGTGGCCCAATGTAATCCAACCCACAGGCCTTTACTTAGAGACAAGCTTAAACAATGAAACTGTTAGTAATTGTATTCACACATGCTGCAATCTATCGGTTCATTCGATCTGAGTAGTTTGGGGGATGCCTGTATCACGCCCCCCCACTTTTCCCATGGAACATCACCCTGTGAGGAAACAGCTTGTTTTGCAAAGAAAATAACGGCCCCGCGTTGTGTGAAATTGTGGGTCTAATATACCTGCTGCACTCTGTTTTTATGCGAGAGAGGAAAGATTTAACAGAGACATTTTTTGTGATCTCTCTCACACACACTTATATAATCGTACATTGTAATTTGATGTTAAATACACAGCCTCTAGAAAGGGAAGCCATAATACATGCATACAACTAGTATAATACATTGGTGGGGGGGGGGTCACATTCACACAATTAACTAGCTTGGATTGAGGAATCAGGAGATTTTTTAAAAATTTAGCCTATTTATAGGGACTCTGCCCTGCTTTTAACATGTTTTGCAAGCTGCCCCATTTTGCAAGGTCGCCATATGGCCGGTACGGTTGTTATGCAGGGTATCCTGGATGGCAGGAACGCAGCCATATTTGTGAACCCAAGTTTAACGTGTTGTGGGAACCCAACTTCAGTGGGTATACAGGTGAAAATGGCACTAGTAAAATCTAGATTTTTCCAGAATGCACTCATCGGTGATATATTAAGAGCCTGGTGGCGCGGCAGACTAAAGCACTGTTATTAACAGTTATTAACATCAGCTGCCTGCAATTACTGCAAGTTCAAATCTCCCCAGGCTCAAGGTCGACTCAGCCTTCCATCCTTTCTAAGGTAGGTAAAATGAGGACCCAGATTGTGGGGGCAATAAGCTGACTTTGTATAAAAATATACAAAAGTATGAAGGCTATTGCTTAACGCATTGTAAGCTGGCCCAATTCTAAGCCTGTGACTGAATTTATACCCCCACAACCCAGGAGTGAGATTTTCAACCCCAATCTGGATTATTTGAGCATTCTTAACTCCAGGAATTTAAGAACATTCTCCCAGGGTACTTGCACCAAAAACCCAGAAGACTGATTGCTGGCACCGTGTAGGGTGCTCAGCGGAATATTTTAATATTCTCACTTGAGTGCCAGTTTGTAATGTCATATTTTGGGGGGGGGCAGAGGTGGGTGGGTGGGATAGGTTGGGAAGATGCCTGCTGTCCATTTCTGGATTTCTGTGGCTCTGTTGCTGGGGGGGGGCAGCAACGGTTGCGGGGGGGGGGAAGGGATGGTTGTCTCCAGGGGCCCCCCTTTGTTGGCCTGCGTGTTTCAATGGCTTTTGACTGAGGACTGGCACAGACAGACAGGGTGGTGAAGTTTGTGTGCCCCCCCCCATTGGCTTCTCAGGGCAGAAGAAGGTGGGAGAGTCATGCTTGGTCCCCCACCCCACCCCGAGGCCCTTATCCTCATCACTTCTCTCTGTCTTCCTGCAGCAGAGGTAGCCTGGACAATGGCAGGGGCGGAGGAAGAGTTCGGACTGGCGGCCACACCGAGCGATTCATCTCCAAAACAGCTGAGCCCTGAAGACAAGGCGGATGGGGAGTTGGGGGGCACCAGTAGCAAGCAGCCGGCCTCGCCCCAGCCAGCCTTCACCCAGCAGGTAAGAGGGGCACGATGGGGGAGGAAGAGATGCTCGGCCATGGCAATACCAATAGCAATAATAATAAAATGGACCCGGTCTAATTAGCTCTCCTCCCTCACTCTCTTCCTCTTTCTCTCTCTCTCTCTCCCTCCCTCCCTTCTTCTCCTTCCCCAGTTTCTCCTTCCTTCTTGTCTTTCCTTCTCATTCTCTTTTTCCTTTTCCTTCTACTCTTCCTTCCTTCACCTTTTTTCCCATCTCCTTCTCCTTCTCTTCCCGTCTTCTGATTTGTCTTTCCTTTTCTCTTTTTTTATCCTTTCTCCTCTTCCTCCTCCCCATTCTCCTCTTCCTCCTTCCTTTTCCTCCTTCCTTCTGCTTCTCCTTCTTTCTGCTTCTCCTTCTCCTTTTTCCCTTTTCCCTTCTTCTCCTCCTTCCTTCTACTTCTGCTTCTCCTCTTTCTCTTTCTCTTTCTCCTTCTCCTTTCTCTTCCTCTTTTTCATTCCCCTTCTTTCTCCTTCTCTTTCTTTCTCTTTTTCCTTCTCCTCCTTCCTTCTCCTTTTCTCCCATCTCCTTCTCTTCCCGTCTTCTGATTTGTCTTCCTTTTCTCTCTGTTTTGATCCTTCGCTTTTCCTTCTTTCTCCTTCCCTCCCCCTCTTCCTTCTCCTTCTCCATCGGGGTCAGGTTATAAGAATAATTAAAATTCTGAAGACAATGAATGGTCATTCTCACTGTTATTATTATTGCCTGCCCAGAGTCTAGAGAATCTTCTGGAACATTATTATTATTATTATTATTATTATTATTATTATTATTATTATTATTATTATTATCCTTCATAGGAGTTCTTTTTCGAAGTAGGCATTAGGAAAATCGAATGACGACCGTGATAGTATTATCGTGCTTCCTCTCTCTCGCAGCCAGAGGTTTAGACTGGATTTGGTGTCTTTTTTAATCCACTCTATCGAGTCCTTCCCAAGGATTGGGTTAGGCAGATGTTGAAGTCATACTTTCGACCCCATCAATATCTGCCTATTATCAGGGTTCGTTGCACAGCCAGCCAGATGTTTAGATGGGATTATTTGGCCCTTTTATCCAGCTATGGAGTCCTTCCGCAGGGTCTGTGGGGTAGGCAGATGTGGATTTTGGTGGTGTTAAAGAGATCCTCGCAGGGCTATCAGCCCTTCCAAGCAGAACCGCCTCTTGCAATTGACCTGCAGGTGATTTTTGTCAATGCCCCATGGTGTTTGAATGGCTCTCCAGGTGTTTTTGAAACTGCACCCAAGGCGCCTATTACAATTGGAATGGAATGGAATGGAATGGAATGGAATGGAATGGAATGGAATGGAATGGAATAGAATAGAATAGAATAGAATAGAATAGAATAGAATAGAATAGAATAGAATCTTTTATTGGCCAATTGTGATTGGACGCACAAGGAATTTGTCTTTGGTGCATAGGCTCTCAGTGTACATAAAGAAAAAATAAAACATATTCCTCAAGAATCATAAGATACAACACTGAGTGAGAATCATAGGATACTAATAAGCAATCAAATCATACTAGGCAACAATAAAAACAATATAAGTTGTAAAGATACAAGCAACATGGTTATAGTCATAAGTGGGAAGACAAAGATATGATGATTAAGCCGAAGGAAGAGATTGGGGGGGGGGGTGTCCCGGGGAGGGGATGGCGCTGATGAGGAGGATCCAGGTCTCCTAACCGCTCGCGCTCTCCCCCCACCCCAACCTTTGTTTTGAAATCCGAACGTCTAAACAAAGAAAGCTGGCTTGATGGATCGATCGAGCCGCCGCTCCACACCCGGGGGACGCTCGGTCGGTCGCGGGGAAAGTTCTCCTCCGTCTGGGTTAAAAAAATATAAAGAGGTCCCACTTGGGGGCTCCGGGCAAGCTTTCTGTCCTTGCTCCCCTCCCGAGGTGGTGAGTGAGTGAGCGAGTGAGTGGGAGAGGGCGGTGAAGTCTCCGCCGGAGGACGCCGGGTCTCCTCCGCCGCTCTTCGGAACGGGGCTCTCCGTGCAACCTGAGCGAGGGACCCCCGAATCGCTGGTGTGTGTGTGTGTGTGTTTTTGGGGAGGGGGGTGTTTTATTCCGAAGGTTCCTGTTTTTGTTTTTTTTTCTCTCTCTCTCGTTCTCTCTGCCTCTCCCACGCCCCCACCCTCCACGGCCGAAATGAATCCCGGAGGAAGCAGCAGCGAGAGTCCAGTTGTAGTTTGGTTGTTCCAGAAAAATACAAGTTGGGATCCCCCCACCCGACCCCACCTCTCCGCGGATCTAAACCTAAATGAACGCCTTAGTCTTTTCCAGCCCTGGAACAAACGGCGGTTCCAGGATCCCTGCTAAATCGACCCTCTGTCCTTCCTTCCTTCCTTCCTTCCTCCTTCCTTCGTTCCCTTCCCTTTCCTCTTTTCCCTTCCCTTCCTCCTCTCCTCTTCTCCCCTCCCCTCTCTTTTCCACTTCTCCTTCCTTCTTTCCCTTTCCCTTTCCTCTTTTTCCTTCCCTTTCCTTCCTCCTCTCCTCCCCTCCCTTTTCCACCTTCCCTTCCCTTTCCTTCTTTTCCCTTCCCTTTGCCTTTCTTTCTTCCTCCTCTCCTCTCCTTCCCTCCCTTCTTTTCCACTTCTCCTTCTTCCTTCCTTCCTTCCTTCCTTCCTTCCGTCCTTCCTTCCCTTTCCCTTTCCCTTTCCCTTTCCTCTTTTCACTTCCATTTCCTTCCTCCTCTCCTCCCCTTTCCCCTTCCCCTTCCCCTTCCTTCCCTCCCTCCCTCTCTTTCTGGATGGCGTAACAACGTCTGAATTCTCATTCAGGCAAAGGGCCCTTTCGCCCTTCCACTGACAGCTTGCTTTGTTTGAAATTCAGACGAGCTTTTGCCTTTAAAGTAGAAGTTAGATCTGGTCTCTTTTGCTGGTTTTTATTTCGTTTTCTTTCATCTCCTGCGTCTCTCCCTTGGGGGGGGGGGCATCTTCTAGGCAGGGCCTCTCATGGGTCCACCTCTTTGTCGCTCCCTGCTCTCTGTCTTTCTGTCTGTCCTTGCAGAAGGAAGGGCCAAAGTCAGCCTGTAGGCACAAGGGAAGCCCCTCCGCACCCATCTTTCACATGTAAATTTCTAGCTTGCATGTAGGTAAGCAAGCAAGCTTCCTGCGGGATTTTCCTCTTGGAGCTGTTTTTATTTTATTTTTTTGTTGTTGTTGTTTTCTTCCCAAAGTCCCGACATCTGTTCATTGGTGATTAAGGATGAAGGCTTGCTTTCTAATCTCTCTGCTTGCCTACCAATTATGGGGAGGGGATAGGGAGGGGGAGAAAGAGAGAGAGAGAGAGAGAGAGAGAGAGAGGGATGGAGAGAGGGAGAGAGAGGGAGGGAGAGAGAGGGAGGGAAAGAGAGAGAGAGGGAGAGGGAGAGAAAGAGAAAGGGAGAGGGAGAGAGAAGGAGTGAGAGAGAGAGGGAGAGAGAAAAAGAGGGAGGGAGAGGAGGATGATTAAATCTGTTTTTCCTTCATAGAAGCTGGTTTATTTTGTCTATACATGATGGTGGTGAAGGTATATTAAGTGTATATGCTGCCTGATTCCAAGGGATTCATCATTAAGATGAGGATGAGAATGAGAAAGCCAAATTGTGAACCTTTTGCAAGAGGGAGATTTCTCTTTCGTTCTTTCTTTTCTTTCTTTCTTTTTTCTTTCTTTTTTTTCTCTCTCTCTCTCTCTCCCTTTCTTTCTTCCTTCCTCCCCCTCTTTCCTTCTTTACCTCCTCCCTCCCTCCCTCCCTCCCTCCCTCCCTCCCTCCCTTCCTTCCTTCCTTCCTTTTAAGAAAGCCTGATGGGCAAATCCCAATTTTGCCACTGTTGTCCTGAATTTTCCCTTTCTTGTCATTCAACCTCTTCTCCGAGGTCAAATTGCATTCAACCTAAAGCAGCTTCCTATTTGTAGAAATGCCCTACATTCTTCTTTTTAAGGTGGTGTGGGTTTCCTGCCTTTCTGGGCACTTAAGAAAAACAGCCTTTTAATATTGGCTATTGATGTTAATCTTAGATGTGACACCAGTTTCAATTTTGGCTTTCACTGATGCTAAATCGCTTTTGAAAAAAACCTGCCTAGAAGGGAAGGATGACAGAGGAAGAAAAAGCTTCAGTGGCCCAAATAGAGGCAGTTTGGTCTAGTGGTTAAGGCACCAAACTAGAATCTGGGAAACCATGAGTTCAAATCCCACCTTAGTCATGAAAGCCAGCTGGATGACTTTGAGCCAATAAACCAGGAGATTGGGAGTTCTAGTCCCACTTTAGGAATGAAAGCTGGCTGAGTGACTTTGAACAGTCCCCCCCCCCCACCCCTCTCTCTCTCTCTCTCTCAGACCAGCCTACCTCACAGGGTTATTGTGGGGAAAAATAAAAGGAGGAAGAAGTATTGGGCATGTTCAGTGCCTTGGGTTATTTATAAAAAAATAATAATACAAAATTGTATAAAAATATGAGCCGAGTTGGTAGGATTTTGTCTGTTAAGATGGCAATGACACACTCTGTGTGTTTATGTATTATATTACACAATATAAGCAGTAAATCGTATTATTTGAATAGAGTGGTATTTATACAGTATTAATGCTCTAGTATTTATATAACTGAAACCTTTAATGATAAAGGAGTAGCTTATATCAACATTAACGGTGATTTCCAAAATGTCAATGGTTTTTCTTTTCTTTTCCCTTTTGTTAATATTGTTATTCATCTTAATACTTTATGTGGCTTCAATACGGTGATATTTATACAGTGTTAAAAGTTCTTGAGACTCTTTGGATTGGGTAACTGGGTAAATTTGCATCCCCTTGGGAATACTGCAACGGTCGTTAAGTGTGAAAAACGGTCATAAGTCACTGTTTTCAATGCCGTGGTAATTTCAAACGGTCACTAAGCGAAGTGTTGTAAGTCGAGGACTATCTGTATTTATTTTCTGTGCCTTCAGTCATCGTCGACCCCTTGGCAGCTCCCTGGACTAATAATCTCTGCAAGTTTTCAGAAGTTGGTTTGCCACTGCCTTCATCCCAGGGGCTGGCTGAAGGTTGGGCTTCATTGATGGGGGGAGGAGGGAGAATTAGAACTCAGAACTACCCAGGTTCGAATTGTGAAACCTGCTCAGCAGCTAGCTTTGGCATCTCTTTCCCCTACTGCCAGGCTGGAGCCAGAGTGGCGACATAAGGGCTCAGCCTGGAACCTAGATATCTCACCGGATCTTAGAACAAAGGCTCCTCGTTGTACTGCAAACTAAGGCATACAAAACCTTTGCTAGACCAATTCTTGAATACAGCTCGTCTGCCTGGAACCTGCACTGCATATTGGACATTAATACAATTGAGCGAGTCCAGAGGTATTTCAGGAGTAGAGTCCTCCACTCCTCTGCTCACAATAGAATCCCTTGTGCCACCAGGCTTGAAATTTTGGGCTTGGACAACCTAGAACTACCCCGCCTATGGTCTGACCTAAGCGTAGTACACAAAATTATCTGCTCCAACGTCCTACCTGTTAACGACTACTTCAGCTTCAACCACAACAATACACAAACACACAACAGATACAAACTCAAGGTAAACCACTCCAAACTCGATTGCAAAAAATACGACTTCAGCAACAGAGCGGTCAATGCCTGGAATGCACTACCTGACTCTGTGGTTTCATTCCAAAACCCCCAAAACTTTAACCTTAGACTGTCTACTGTGGGCCTCACCCCATTCCTAAGAGGTCTGTCTGTAAGGGGGGGCATGCATAAGTGCACCAGCGTGCCTTCCGTCCCTGTCCTACTGTCCCCATTTATTTGTATCCATTTCCTGTGTTCATATTCATGTTTATACTTATATCTGTTATCTTGTACATGTTTGACAAACATGAATAAATAAATGAAGGAAGGAAGGAAGGAAAGGAGAGAGATAGAGAAAGAAAAAGAAAGAAAAAAAGAAAGGAAAGAAAAAGAAAGAAAGAAGAAAGAAAAGGAAAGAAAGAAAGAGAGAGAGAGAGAGAAAGGAAGAAAGAAAGAAAGAAAGAAAGAAAGAAAGAAAGAAAGAAAGAAAGAAAGAAAGAAAGAAGCCTTGGTGGCACAGTGGACTAAGTGCTGTTAAAGTAGTACTTAGCTGCCAGCTGCCTGCAATTACTACGAATTCAAATCTCACCAGCCTCAAGGTTGACTCAGCCTTCCATCCTTCCGAGGTAGGTAAAATGAGGACCTGGATTGTGGGGGCAATAAGCTGACTTTGTATAAAAAAAAGAACACCGCTTTGGGGGGGGGGGCGAAAGCCCTACTAAGCAGGGATATACAAAAGTATGAAGGCTATTACTTAACGCATTGTAAGCCGCCCTGAGTCTTCGGAGAAGGGCGGCATATAAATCGAACCAATAAATAAATAAATAAATAAAAGGAAAGAAAGAAGGAAGGAAGGAAGGAAAGAAAGAAAGAAAGAAAGAAAGAAAGAAAGAAAGAAAGAAAGAAAGAGGCCTTGGTGGCGCAGTGGACTAAGTGCTGTTAAAGTAGCACTTAGCTGCCAGCTGCCTGCAATTACTGCAAGTTCAAATCTCACCAGGCTCAAGGTTGACTCAGCCTTCCATCCTTCCGAGGTAGGTAAAATGAGGACCCGGATTGTGGGGGCAATAAGCTGACTTTGTATAAAAAAGAACACCGCTTGGGGCGGGGGGGGGGCGAAAGCCCTACTAAGCAGGTATATACAAAAAGTATGAAGGCTATTGCTTAACGCATTGTAAACCGCCCTGAGTCTCCGGAGAAGGGCGGCATATAAATCGAACCAATAAATAATAAATAAATAAAAGGAAAGAAGAAAGAAAGAAAGAAAGAAAGAAAGAAAGAAAGAAAGAAAGAAAGAAAGAAAGAAAGAAAGAAAGAAAGAAAGAAAGAAAGAATTTGGGAAGGCCGCCAGATCCTCGTTCGGGGTCTGATTTTGTCCCAGCGTCCAAATCTGAATCAACGCCTGGCCTTTTTCGTCCCGCTGCTCCGGATTCACGAGCCACTTTGCTTCTTTTGTCTGCAGACTCTTCCCCCTCTCCACCCCTCACCCCCCACCCCACCCCCGGAAAAAGAAATATTCAGGAAATCTCCAGCTCGTCCTATTATAGCTCCTTCTATTTTGATGCTTTGGGCTTATCAGCGTTTGCTGGTATCAGAAAGTTCCGAGCTGCTCTCACGGCCGCGGGCGCGAGCAAACTCTCTGAAAATGCAGGGCGCTGTTGGCCCCCCCCTCCCCTAAACGCCCTCCCCATTTTGGGGAGATAAAGCCCAAACTCTCTCTTTGGATGCCAAGGGATAAGGCCAAAGACAGCGCAAATTCCAGCTAATCACTGGAGGGGGCGGGCAGACTCTGGTTCCCCCTCTACAGACCCGTTCACACGTAACGCGGTCTCCCACCCGGATTAAGCTCTGACAGTGGAACCCCCACGGGGGCTCCACCCATCGGTCTGTGTGGGGGAGGGCTAACGTGAAAGGACGCATGCCAGAGATACGCCTTTGCCAACTCAAATTTTAACTTTGACTTTGAAAGGGGGGCGAGAAAGGGGGCTTCACGTGTAGCGGAGGAAAGGCCCCCTAACGCACGTGTGTTTGGGAGACCCGCGGGAATCTGCGCGCGGGGGCCCGCAGGCAGCCATCGAAGAAAGAAAGTGGGTGTTTGGGAAGGAAAACAGAAGTCGTGTGCGTTGTAAAAGCACGTGCGAACGAGATGGTGTCTATTGACGCGTTTTCCTCTCTTCCCCCCGCCCCGGGTGTTTTTTTCCTTCTTGGAGTAGGGGGGTCCTGGGTGAAGCAACACCTTGGGTATCTTTGTAGTTGTAAGTACATCTGGTTTTATGTAGATTTATTTGTTTGTAGCTGCTCATCTCGGTAAACAAAATACACTGCTCAAAAAAATAAAGGGAATACAAGGGAAGAAGACATCCGAGATATGAGTGAATGAAATAGCCTTATTAAATATTTTGTTCATTACATACAGTAGGTTTGTGTTCCCTTTAGTTGTTTGAGCAGTTTATAAACTACTGTATGTGAAGAACAAAGTATTTAATAAGGCTATTTCATTCATTCAGATCTCGGATGTCTTCTGCTTGTGTTCCCTTTATTTTTTTGAGCAGCATATATTACTTTATATATAATATAAGTTATATAGTTTTTGTTTGTGTGTGTTTAGCATAGAAACATATTCACAAGGGGGGGAGGGGGAGAGAGATGATAAATGATAGATAGATAGATAGATAGATAGATAGATAGATAGATATAGAGAGACAGAGAGACAGACAGAGGGAGGGAGGGAAGAAGAGAGAGAGAAGGAGAAAGAGAATGAGAGAGACAGACAGAAGGAGAGAGGCAGGGAGGGAGAGAGAGAGGACAGAGAATGAGAGAGAAAGAGAAGGAGTGAGAAAGAGAAGGAAAAAGAAAGAATGAGAGAGAGAGTGCATGAGAAAGAGAAGGAGAGAGAAACAGAATGAGAATAGAGAATGAGAATGAGACAGAGAAAGAGGGAGAAAGAGAGAGAGAAAGAATGAGAGAGAGGGAGGGAAGGAGGGAAGAAGAGAGAGAAAAGGAGAAAGAGAAAGAATGAGAGAGACAGACACAGACAGAGAGGGAGGGAGGGGGAGAGAGAGGAGAGAGAATGAGAAAGAGAAGGAGTAAGGAAGAGAAGGAGAAAGAGAAAAAATGAGAGAGACAGAGAGAGAGCAGGAGAAAAGAAGGAGAGAGATAGAGAATGAGAATGAGACAGACAGAGAGAGGGAGGGAGGGGGAGAGAGAGAGAGAGAAGGAGAGAGAAAAAGAATGAGAGGGAGGGAGGTAGGGAGAGAGAGAGAGAGAGAAAGAGAGAGACAGAGAAATGATATTTCTATTCTTTTCCTTCCCAGGGAATGGAAGGAATCAAAGTATTTTTACATGAACGAGAGCTATGGCTCAAATTTCACGACGTGGGAACCGAAATGATAATAACCAAAGCTGGAAGGTAAGATCCAGAGAGACAAAGGGGAGGGAGGAGAAATCCAGAAAAGGCCATATTTGTCTACCACAGAAAGAGCGAGCGATTATATCGTTTAATGAAATAAGTTCTGTTTTAAGCAGTTCATCTGGGATGAGAGTGAACCAGATGCATTTTAAAGATGCATTTTTAAAGAAAAAAATCCTTCCTTCCTTCCTTCCTTCCTTCCTTCCTTCCTTCCTTCCTTCCTTCCTTCCTTCCTTAACACTTCCACTACATAAGTGGAGGCAATGGATATTTGTACACAAGCATATATATAATATATAAAAATGTGTTTATATACTCAAATTCTACCCCCTCACATTATACTCTCTTCTCTCTTCTCTTCTCTTCTCTTCTCTTCTCTTCTCTTCTCTTCTCTTCTCTTCTCTTCCCTTCCCTTCCCTTCCCTTCCCTTCCCTTCCCTTCCCTTCCCTTCCCTCCTCTCCTCTCCTCTCCTCTCCTCTCCTCTCCTCTCCTCTCCTCTCTTCTCTTCTCTTCTCTTCTCTTCTCTTCTCTTCTCTTCTCTTCTCTTCTCTCCTCTTCTCTTCTCTTCTCTTCTCTTCTCCTCTTCCCTTCCCTTCCCTCCCCTCCGCCTTCCCTTCTCTTTTTTCTTCCCTTCCCTCCCCTCCCCTCCCCTCCCCCTTCCCTTCCCTTCGCTTCCCTTCTTCCTTCCCTTCTTTTTTTCTTCTCTTTTTTCTTCCCTTCCCTTCCCCTCCCTTCCCCTTCCCCTCCCTTCTTCTTTCCTTTCCCTTCTCCCCTCCCCTTCCCCTCTCCTGCCCTAAATTGTCATAAATTTATTCTTCCTTTTCCGTAATGGGCTGTGGGAATACCTTGAGGAACAAGAGGAAGAGCTTGGCAACTGACATAACAGAAACCTAAATCCAGAACAGAAACGTAATCTAAGGAAGCGTCTCAGACAAGCCCCTCCCTAATTCTCATAAATATGCAGGAGAGGAAGAGGAAAACACAGTCAGGGTTGGGATAAACCCTTGGAAGATTGCCCCCAGTTTTGGTTCCAAATCTCTTACGATTCCAATCATTTCCAATTTCACACATCGGTTGCTAATGGTTCCTAATGGTTTGTGCACAGACCGGTTTACTGTTTAATGTGACAATACAGTCTCTGGTCCAGGTCTCCTGCGTAAGCAGGGGGTTGGACTAGATGACCTCCAAGGTCCCTTCCAACTCTACAGTTACTATTACATTTGTTTGTTTTTTTTATTAGCATGACTTTCCTTTCCTGTCCTTTGCTTGCTTTCAGACGAATGTTCCCTAGCTACAAAGTGAAAGTCAGCGGACTGAACCCCAAAACGAAGTACATTCTTCTAATGGACATTGTACCCTCCGATGACCATCGGTACAAATTTGCAGATAACAAATGGTAGGTTATTTAGAGGTGGGATCACAGATCCAATCCAAAAACATCCGTTGCACTCCTGTTATTGGACAAAAGGAAAACCGAGACCCTTTGCGGATTGCAAGATATTTCATTTCGTGCAACCCATCGGAATCAAATATCTTCTAAAAAATAGTAACCAGAGGTGGGTTTCAGCAGGTTCTGACCAGTTCTGGCGAACCGGTAGTGGAAATGTTCAGTAGTTCAGAGAACCGGTAGTAAAAATTCTGATGGCCCCGCCCCCATTTATTCTCTGCCTCCTGAGTCCCAGCTGATCGGGAGGAAATGGGGATTTTGCAGTATCCTTCCCCTGCCACGCCCACCAAGCCACACCCACAGAACCGGTAGTAAAAAATTTTGAAACCCACCACTGATAGTAACCAAAGGGAAATGATATCAGATCTAGTCCACTGCTAGTCCTTGACTACTCCATTTAGTGACCGTTCCAAGTTCCAACGGCACTGAAAAAACTGACTTATGACCATTTTTCACACTTACGGCCGTTACAGTATCTCCCAGAGACACATGATCAAAATTCAGATGCTTCAATATGTCCCAAAGGTGCTTTTTCAAGAGGCAACTGGACTTTCTGGTTTTTCTTTGATGACGTTTTGCTTCTCATCCAAGAAGCTTCTTCAGCTCTGGTGGGGAAGGGAAGGATTTATACTCCTTGCAGACAGCTGGTCAATGACCATCATCATTAGAGCTGAAGAAGCTTCTTGGATGAGAAGCGAAAGGTCTTCAAAGAAAAACCAGAAAGTCCAGTTGCGTCTTGAAAAAAGCACCTTTGGGATAACCATGACCTGGATGACTTGAGAATCTCCATAGATAATACTTCAATATGATAACCAAAACAGATGGATGGGTGGGGACCAGACAGTGGGAGGTAAAGTCTACCATCAAACCAATAACCATCTCCAGCAGGGACCTCCTAAATTTGGTCACCAGGCCAATTAGATGTGGTGGCTCAGTGGCTTAAGACGCTGAGCTTGTCAATCAAAAGGTCGGCAGTTCAGCGGTTCGAATCCCTAGTGCCGCGTAATGAGGTGAGCTCCCGTGACTTGTCCCAGCTTCTGCCAACCTAGCAGTTCGAAAGCATGTTAAAAAATGCAAGTAGAAAAACAGGGACCACCTTTGGTGGGAAGGTAACAGCGTTCCGTGCGCCTTTCGGGTTGAGTCATGCTGGCCACATGACCACGGAGACGTCTTCGGACAGTGCTGGCGCTTCGGCTTTGAAACTGAGATGAGCACTGCCCCCTAGAGTCAGGAACGACTAGCACATATGTGCGAGGGGAACCTTTACCTTTACCTTTAGACCAATTGGCAGGGTCTGGTCTTCAGGCTCTTGCGGAAGGATAGAAGGGTGGGAGTAGATCTTACCTTTCTTGTTTGAAATTGTGTTCCAATATTTGAGTGGCTGCCACCAAGAAAAGAGGGTCAACCAATTCTCCAAACTTCCAAAGCCACCTGGAGGCAAGACAAGAAACAATGGAGGGTAACTAATCAAGGAGTGATGACATCTAGATCTAAGGAGAGACTTCCTTCCAGAACAATTAATCAGCAGATCGAATTGCCTCCAGAAGTTGTGAATGCTGCAACATAGGAGGTTTTGAAGAAGAGATTGGACAACCATTTTTTCTGGGATGATAGAGGGTCTCCTGCTTAAGCAGGGGGTTAGACTGGAAGACCTCCACGGTCTTTCCCAACTCTGTTATCATGTCCTTCAGATAAGAATTCTTTAGTTAGTCTTTTCATCTCCCTCATTCTTTGCTGCTCTGGCTTTCTCTGATTTCCCAACAGGTTAAGGGCCAAACAAAGAGGAAATAAGGGAAGTACAAACTCCAAAATATTGTGTTGCTTTTGATAGGTCAGTAACTGGGAAGGCTGAACCGTCCATGCCTGGAAGATTGTATGTCCATCCAGACTCACCGGCTACTGGGGCCCATTGGATGAGACAGCTGGTTTCCTTCCAAAAACTCAAGTTGACCAATAATCATCTCGACCCATTTGGCCATGTAAGTATGATTTAGCTGTTCCAGATTGGCATTAGAGTTTGGTCAGATCCCTACCTCTTGAAGCTGTAGTAGAGGACATAATTGTTGATGGCTATGAGCATAACATCGGGGTAGAGCAGGGCTCTCCAAACTTGGCAATTTTAAGACTTGTGGACTTCAACTCCCAGAATTCCTCAGCCAATATAGGGAATTCTGGAAGCTGAAGTCCACAAGTCTTAAAAGTTGCCAAGTTTGGAGATGCGTGGTGTAGAGTGTTTTAGGTGCCCTAATGAATAATCCCAATCTGAATGTCTTCCTGTGGACCTTAATCCAAGCATGAAAACCACCATTTCTTATATGGGGCCAAGAACCAGCTCCAATCAATATATTCTCAGGACCATTCGGAAGGTTGCAGCATAGAAAATGTATTCAAGTTTATATACCAGAAAAGGGACGCGGTGGCTCAGTGGCTAAGATGCTGAGCTTGTCGATCGAAAGGTCCGAATCCCTAGTGCCGCATAACGGGGGGAACTCCCGTGACTTGTCCCAGTTTCTACCAACCTAGCAGTTCGAAAGCACGTTAAAAAATGCAAGTAGAAAAATAGGGACCACCTTTGGTGGGAAGGGAACAGCGTTCCGTGGGCCTTTGGCGTTGAGTCATGCCGGCCACAGGATCACGGAGACGTCTTCGGACAGCGCTGGCTCTTCGGCTTTGAAACAGAGATGAGCACCGCCCCCTAGAGTCGGGAACGACTAGCACATATGTGCAAGGGGAAACTTTACCTTTACCTTATACATCAGAATCTGGTCAACTGAAGTTCAGCAATAAACTGGTGCCAGATAAGAATCAATGGAATTCAAGTGAGGTGAAACATGGATCGCTTATAGCAAGGCAAAAACTCCAAGCTAATGGCACATTTGACTCCATCTCCAGCTCTGCTTGCTCTTTTCCTATATATATCTTGTGAGGCTGACTCAACTGTTAGGCAGAAGGTGGAACCACATGGTCAGAGATGGAGACAAAGAGGTCGAAATAGGAGATTCTTAATGTTCCAGTTTTGCTTTAGGTATGAAAATATCCTAAGCCTTCACATTTACTTTTGGATGCAACGTTTAAATGATCTGATGCTTGTCAGCATTGACCTATGAAAAAGTCAAATAATGTTAAACTTGCAACAGTGATGAGCTAAAGTGCAATTGATACTGACGGAACATGTCCTCATTTCTTTATTAAGTTACCCAGTCCAAAGAGTCTTAAGAACTTTAACACTGTATAAATATCAATGTATTGAAGCCGCGTAAAGTATTAAGGTAAATAGCAATATTAACAAAAAGGAAAAGAAAAAAAACACATTGACATTTTGGAAATCAGAGTTAATATTGATATAAACTACTTCTTTTTTAAAAGATTCGGTTATATAAATATTAGAGCATTGGTACTGTATAAATACCACTCGATTCAAATAATACGATGCACTGCTTAAAGTGTATAATATAATATATAAATACAGACGCTATGTAATTGCCATTTTGACTTAAAAAACTTAAATTTTTAAAAAAATCCTATCAACTCGGCCCATATTATTATAAAATTTTGTATTATTATTTTTATAAGTAACTAAAAGCATGAACATGCCCAATACTTCTTCCTCCTCTTATTTTGCCCGAAACAACAATGTGAATGAGTTGGGCAGAGAGAGAAAGAGACTGGTTTAAAGTCACCCACCCAGTTTTCATGGCTAACACAGGACTAGAACTCACGGTCTCCTGGTGATTGGTCCAAAGTCATCCCGCCAACTTTCCTGCCTAAGGCGGGACTAGAACTCACCATCTCCTGTGATTGGTCCAAAGTCACTTAGCCAGCTTTCCTGCCTAAGGCGGGACTAGAACTCATTGTCTCCTGGTGATTGGTCCAAAGTCACCCAGCCAGCTTTCCTGCCTAAGGCGGGACTAGAACTGACCGACTCCTGGTGATGGGTCCAAAATCTCCCAGCCAGCTTTCCTGCCTAAAGCAAGACTAGAACTCACCGACTCCTGGTTTCTAAATGGCGCTTTAACTACTAGACCAAACTGGTTCTTTCTTTCTTTCTTTCTTTCTTTCTTTCTTTCTTTCTTTCTTTCTTTCTTCCTTCCTTCCTTCCTTCCTTCTTTCTTTCCCTTTCCTTTCCTTTCCTTCCCTTCCCTTCCCTTCCCTTCCCTTCCCTTTCCGCTTTGGTTCCACCCACCATCCGTTCCTGCTTCATATTAACTGCAGCGCTATGCATCTTTGGTAAAATCTACTGCAATAAAATAAATCTTTTCCAAACCCAATGCCAGTGATTAGGTGGAAACATTTATTAGTTTTCTTGGCTTAATGGTTTGCCATTGGCTTCTTCTGCATTTTTTTAAAAAAAATTCCCAATCCATCTCCAGTGCTGGGATGCTCTGCCAAATTCTAACCAAGCCTGACCCTGTTTAAGTCTTGAGAATAGCAGGTGGTCTCATTCAGCAAATATAAGCCTTTCTGGAATTGATATTCTTAATTCCTTTCCTCCTTCCAATGATAAAGTACCTTGCTTTGGATGCTTTAATCTGATTCATCTATCCTGTTGTTTTACAAAAGAGAGAGAGAGAGAGAGAGAGATCTCAGTGTGTTGTCCAAGGGCTACAGAATAGAATAGAGCATAACAGAGTTGGAAGGGACCTTAGAGGTCTTCTAGTCCAACCTCCCTGCTTAAGCAAAAGACTATACGATTCCAAGTCAATGGCTGTTCAATTTCTTCTTAAAAGCCTCCAGTGATGGAGCAGCCACCACTTCTGAAGGCAGGCTGTTCCACTGATTAATTGTCCACACTGTCAGGAAATTTCTCCTTAGTTCCAGGTTGCTTCTTTCCTTGGTTAGTTTCCATGCATTGCTTCTTTGTCTTGCCTTCTGGTGCTTTGGAGGTTAGGTTGTCCCCCTCTTCTTTGAGATAACTCCTCAAGTTTTGGCAGATAGCTATCACGTCACTCCTCGTCCTTCTCTTTGTGAGACAAGACATACCCAGTTCCTGCGAATTGTTCATCCTCTGTTTTAGCTTCCAAATGGCTAACCCCACCTTTAAAGTCTTGAAGGATTTGTGTGCCTTTCAAAATTAAAAAGAAGAAGAAGGAAGAAGAAGAAGGAAGAAGGAAGAAGAGGAAGAGGAAGAAGAAGGAAGAGGAGGAAGAAGAAGAAGGAGGAGGAGGAAGAAGAAGAGGAAGATGAAGAAGGAGGAAGAGGAGGAGGAAGGAAGAAGAAGGAAGAAGATGAAGAAGAAGAGGAGGAGGAGGAAGGAAGGAGGAGGAAGAAGGAGGAAGAGGAAGGTGAAAATGAAGAAGAAGGAAGAAGAGGAGGAAGAAGAAGAAGAGGAAGAAGAGGAGGAGGAGGAACGAAGAAGAAGAAGGAGGAAGGAGGAAGGAGGAAGAGGAAGGTGAAGATGAAGAAGAAGGAAGAAGAAGAGGAAGAAGAAGGAGGAGGAAGAAGAAGAGGAAGATGAAGAAGAAGGAGGAAGAGGAGGAGGAGGAGGAAGGAAGAAGAAGAAGGCGGAAGAAGGAAGAAGAAGGAAGAGGAAGGTAAAGATGAAGAAGAAGGAAGAAGAAGAGGAAGAAGAAGAGGAAGAAGGAGGAGGGAGAAGAGGAGGAGGAGGAAGGAGGAAGGAAGAAGGAGGAAGAGGAAGGTGAAGAGGAAGAAGAAGGAAGAGGAGGAGGAAGAAGAAGGAGGAGGAAGAAGAAGAGGAAGATGAAGAAGAAGGAGGAAGAGGAGGAGGAGGAGGAAGGAAGAAGAAGAAGGTGGAAGAAGGAAGAAGGAGGAAGAGGAAGGTAAAGATGAAGAAGAAGGAAGAAGAAGAGGAAGAAGAAGAGGAAGAAGGAGGAGGGAGAAGAGGAGGAGGAAGGAGGAAGGAGGAAGGAAGAAGGAGGAAGAGGAAGGTGAAGATGAAGAAGAAGGAAGAGGAGGAGGAAGAAGAAGAGGAAGATGAAGAAGAAGGAGGAAGAAGAGGAGGAGGAGGAAGGAAGAAGAAGAAGGCGGAAGAAGAAGAAGATGAAGAAGAAGAAGAGGAGGAGGAGGAGGAAGAAGAAGAACCTGCAATCAAAAAACATCAAGCATTCACAACCCAAATTATCCGGCGAGAGCTTCGTCGCATCGATGCCTTGATTAACTTGAAGCTTGTGCGTTGAAGCTCAGCCAACGGAGTGCTTAACCACGAATCAGGTTGGGCTTAAATTGATGGAAGCGAGAGCAGTTAAGGGGTGTCGGGCAGCTGCCACAATCTGTCAACAGTTGACTCTAATTGAACGCTTGCCTCTCCAAGTGGCACTCATGGACGCGTGGAGTGGGGAGAAAGGGGGGAGATGAAAAGGAAGGCGGCCAGGCCTTGTAAAACCAAATCAGTACAATGTGTTAAACGATCTGGGAACCCGGAATGGAGTCGAGCCCAGCCCAAGTTACCCGTTTGAATTTAATCCTTACGGCTGGCTCCACTCCTGGCGATCATAAATCAGAAGAAAAGGAGCTCTCCAAAAAAAAAAAGAAAGAAAAGAAAGAAAAGAAAAAGAAAAAAGAAAAGAAAAAGAGCAGGACTTCATTTGAAACATGTCTCGTTGGTTCTTAAATCCACCAGGGTTAAAAAAAAAAAAAGAAAAAAAACACAACAACAAAAACCTCCATGGAGTTTTTCAGTTTTGTTTTGTTTTTTTTTAATTTGTTTGGGGTTTTTTTTTTTTTTTTTAGCCACCAAATCTCTTCCACATTTTGAACATTCTCCCTAGCAGGCAAAACAACTCAACATATCATCGAAGCAAAGACAGCCAGCACAAAAGACCGATGGAGGAGAGGGTGTATGTGGCTGGTTCAGTGGCGAAGACACTGAGCTTGGGAATCAGAAAAGTCGGCGGTTCGGCAGTTCAAATCCCCAGCACAAGTCTCCTGTGTGAGGAAGGGGTTCGACTAGATGACCTCCAAGCTCCCTACCAACTCTGTTACTGTCACTGGCTTAATTTTGGTGTGTGGAATGGGGTTTTGTTTTTTGTTTTAGCCTGGAAGTCTGCTAATCCCTTCTCCAAGCAATTATCCTTATCTGCAATATTCTGATGAGTTGGAATATCGCATCCAGTTTTGGTCGCCACGATATTAAAAAAAAAAAAGAGGCTGAGACTCTAGAAAGAGCGTAGAGAAGAGCAACGAAGATGATTAGGGTGCCAGAGGCTAAAACATATGAAGAACAGTTGCAGGTGGCTCAGTGGCTAAGACGCAGAGCTTGTCGATCGAAAGGTCGGCAGTTCAGCGGTTCGAATCCCTAGCGCCGCGTAACGGGGTGAGCTCCCGTGACTTGTCTCAGCTTCTGCCAACCTAGCAGTTCGAAAGCACGTAAAAAAAAATGCAAGTAGAAAAATAGGGACCACCTTTGGTAGGAAGGGAACCGTGTTCCGTGTACCTTTGGCATTGAGTCATGCCGGCCACAGGACCACGGAGACGTCTTCGGACAGTGCTGGCTCTTCAACTTTGAAACAGAGATGAGCATCGTCCTCTAGAGTTGGGAACGATTAGCACATATGTGCAAGGGGAACCTTTACCTTTAGTTTAATGAAAAGAAGGACTAGGTGTGATGTGATAGGAGTCTTCCAAGATCTCAGGGGCTGCCACAAAGAAGAAGGGGTCAACCAATTCTCCAAAGCACCTGAAGGCAGGACAAGAAACAATGGATGGAAACTAATCAAGAAGAGAAGCAACCTAGAACTAAGGAGGAATTTCCTGACAGTGAGAACAATTAATCAGTGGAATGACTTGCCTCCAGAAGTTGCCATCACCAGAGAAGAGATTATGGAATGGTATAGGGTTTCTTGATCAGGAGGTTGGACTAGAAGACCTCCAAGGTCCCTTCCAACTCTGTTGTTCTGTTTTGGTCAACTGTTCTAGGTTGCTTCTCTCCTTGATTAGTTTCCATCCTTGTCTTGCCTTCAGGTGTTTTGGAAATAAATTGACCCCCTCTGATTTGTGGCCGCCCCTCAAATATTGGGACATTGTTGTCATGTCCTTCTTTTGTTAAACCCACACATTTGCCAAAATTAAAAATTGCTGGACCAAGTCTCTGCCCTAGTTAGTGATCCAGGATGAGTTGAGCTGTAAATACCCCAAAAAATGTTGAGACTTTCGAAAAAGTGTAGAGAACAGCAACTAAGATGATTAAAGGCCTGGAGACTAAAAGAGATGAAGAACGGTTGCAGGATTTGGGTCTGGCTAGTCTGGAGAAAAGAAGGACTAGGAGGGGGACATAATAGCAGTACTCCAGTATTTGAGGAGCTGCCACAAAGAAGAGGGGAGTCAACTTATTCTCCAAAGCACCTGAAGGCAGGAGAAGAAACCATGGATGGAAACTAATCAAGGAGAGAAGCAACCTGGAATGCACGAGAAACTTCCTAACAACGAGAACAATTAACCAGTGGAACAGCTTGCCACCAGAAGTTGTGGTTGCTCCATCACTGGAGGTTTTTAAGAAGAGACTGGACAGCCGCTTGTCTGAAATGGTCTAGGGCAGTGTTTCTCAACCTTGGAAGCTTGAAGATGGGTGGACTTCAACTCCCAGAATCCCCTAGCCAGCGCTGCTGGCTGGGGGATTCTGGGAGTTGAAGTCCACCCATCTTCAAGCTACAAAGGTTGAGAAACACTGGTCTAGGGTCTTCTGCTTGAGCTGGCGGTTGGGCTAGAACAGGGGTCAGCAACCTGTGGCTCTGGAGCCGCATGTGGCTCTTTCACCCCTCTGCTGTGGCTCCCTGTCACTCAAAATATGCGTCACAACTGCCAATGTACGACACCCGCTGGCACGCGATTTATTGAGCTTTTCAACCCCTGGTAGGCCAACCATGGATAAATCCAAGAAAAAAAAAGTTTCAGAAGAAAACAGAACGTTTAATTCAGCTACATATGCTAGTTTTGTGGCCGCTCCAGAAATAGTCAGGCACGGGAAGGGTTTTGTGGCTCCCGGTGTTTTCTTTTCTCATCCGTTTGTCTCTATAATACTAAAATGTCACCATCTTCGAATTTGGATTGGGCTCCTGGAAAATTCTCTACTGCCTTCTCCTCTTTGCTTTGAGGAAAACCAAATCAAGTCGAATTCCTGAAGGAAACCTGGATTGGTTCCAATTTTGCTGCTGGCTCTCCAAATGCTTACTTCTCCTCCTCCTCCTCCTCCTCCTCCTCCTCCTCCTCCTCCGCTACCAAAAAGCTTCTCCCAGGATTACAAAAAGACCCTCCTCCTGGACACCAGATGCAATTGTTGGCATCTGGTGGTCTCTGGAGCAACTTCCCAGCCAGGAAAAAAAAAACAAAATATTCCTCAAATGTTCGACCTAGATGGGGCAGCCCGGTTTTTATGGCAGGCGAGACCGTTGGCGGGGGGGGGGGGGAACCCCCCTTCCTAGCATTGGAAGCAGATTGTAGAAAACGGAGGTCTGTGCTAGATGCCTCCCTCCGACGAATGTTTTCGTTTTTTGTTCTCCTTTTGCTTGTTTTCCTTTCGGGCTTGTTCAAAAGAATAACATTTCGGACCACATGCTTGGAAGGTTGGGACGGAGCTGCAGTTGGGAAGAGGCTCACTCACCGCATTTATGACAGTGGTGGCTCTTGAAAGCGGGTTCCAGATGGAGTGCGCATAATAGGCAACAGGAGAGGGGATTAGGACAGAGAGGCTGCGAATAAGCAGTGTCGCAACCAAGGTGGTGTGTGTCTGGGTTGAAGTCTCCCGCCTGTTCTTTCTGGAATGATTGAGATGTTTGGTAGGATAAGAGTGTCTTCCATAAATACTGTAGATTGCATGATATAGAAAATCCTTCGTCTCTCCTCTCCCTCTCCCTCTCCCTCTCCCTTTCCTCTCCTCTCCTTTTTCCTCTCTCCTCTCCCTCTCCTTTTTCCTAATCTTCTCTCTCTCCTCTCCCTCTCCTTTTTCCTCTCCCTCTCCTTTCCCTCTCCTCTCCTTTTTCCTCTCTCCTCTCCCTCTCCTTTTTCCTCTCCCTCTCCTTTCCCTCTCCTCTCCTTTTTCCTAATCTTCTCTCTCTCCTCTCCCTCTCCTTTTTCCTCTCCCTCTCCTTTCCCTCTCCTCTCCTCTCTCTCTCCTTTTTCCCCTCTCTTCTCCCTCTCCTTTTTCCTATCCTTCTCCCTCAACTCTCCCTCTCCTTTTCCCCCTTCCTCTCCCTCTCCTTTTTCCTCTTCCTCCCTCACCTTTTTCCTCTCCTTCTCCCTCTCCTCTCCTCTCCCTCTCCTCCTCCTCTCCTTCTCCCTCTCCTCTCCCTCTCTTTTTTCCCTTCCTCTCCTCTCCCTCTCCTGTTTCCTCTCCCTCTCCTTTTTCCTCCCCCTCCCCCTCTCCTCTCCGTCTCCTTTTTCCTATCCTTCTCCCTCTCCTCTCCCTCTCCTCCCTCTCCTTTTTCCTCTCCCTCTCCTCTCCTTTTTCTTCTCCTTCTCTCTCTTCTCCCTCTCCTCTCCCTCTCCTTTTTCATCCCCCTCCCCCTCTCCTCTCCGTCTCCTTTTTCCTATCCGTCTCCCTCTCCTTTCCCTCTCCTCTCTTCTCCCTCTCCTTTTTCCTCTCCCTCTCGCTCTTCTCTCTTCTCCCTCTCCTCCTCCTCTCCTTTTTCCTATCCTTCTCCCTCTCCTCTCCCTCTTTTTTCCCTTTCTCTCCTCTCCCTTTCCTTTTTCCTCCCCCTCCCCCTCTCCTCTCCGTCTCCTTTTTCCTATCCTTCTCCCTCTCCTCTCCCTCTCTTTTTTCCCTTTCTCTCTTCTCCCTCTCCTTTTTCCTCCCCCTCTCCCTCTCCTCTCCGTTTCCTTTTTCCTATCCTTCTCCCTCTCCTCTCCCTCTCCTCTCCTTTTTCCTCTCCCTCTCCCTTCTCTGTGCTGGATTGCATTATCCATGATCCCCCCTGACCCACCCTTACATTGCTCAAGATAACAGTCCCACTCCCAAACCACAGCTTGTGGCTTAGTATTGTATGAGTTAGGTTCCTTGTAGTTTAGAGAACAAATCATGATTTCCTTTGTAAGGAAAGATCATGGATCGTGGGCAGATCTTTTCTTCATACGTAGAACCCTGAAACGGTGGCCTGCAGAAGTCTCTTTGGGGGAGACCTTTGTGGGAAGAGCCCGCGACCCTCTCTCTACCCCAACTGATTGAGGATGCCCTACTTTTGCCTTTCCTTTGCAGATTATCCTCAACTCCATGCACAAATACCAGCCCAGGCTGCATATTGTCAAAGCAGACGAAAACAACGGGTTTGGCTCCAAAAACACAGCCTTTTGCACCCACGTCTTTCCAGAGACAGCTTTCATTGCGGTGACCTCCTATCAGAATCACAAGGTAAAGTGGCTAATTTTGGAAAAAATGCCATCGGGGTAACGATGATGGAGAGTGCCATGGGTGCAAGGGAGAGCCTTCCTTCCTTCCTTCCCCCTTCCTTCCTTCCTTCCTCCCTCCCTCCATCCTCCTTCCTCCTTCCTTCCTTCCTTCCTTCTTTCCTTCCTTCTTCCTTCCTTCCTTCCTTCCTTCCTGATTCAAGGTTGACTCAGCCTTCCTTCCTTCCTTCTTTCCTCCTTCCTTCCTTCCTTCCTTCCTTCTTCCTTCCTTCCTTCCTTCCTGATTCAAGGTTGACTCAGCCTTCCTTCCTTCCTTCCTTCTTTCCTCCCTCCCTTCCTTCCTCCCTTCCTCCCTCCTCCTTCCTTCCTCCCTTCCTTCCTCCCTCCCTCCCTCCCTTCTTCCTCCCTCCCTCCCTCCCTTCTTCCTTCCTTCCTTCTTCCTTCTTCCTTCCTTCCTTCCTTCCTTCCTTCCTTCCTTCCTTCCCTCCCTCTCTCCCTCCCTCCCTTCCTTCCTGACTCAAGGTTGACTCAGCCTTCCATCCTTCCAAAGTGGGTAAAATGAGGGCCCAGATTGTTGGGGGGCAAGAGGCTGACTCTGTAAACCGCTTAGAGAGGGCTGTAAAAGCACTGTAAAGCGGTATATAAGTAAGTGCTATTGCTACTAACCGAACAACTGCAGTGAATCGCTTAACAACCGTGGCAAGAAAGGTCGTAAAACGGGGCAAAAGCCAAATTAACAAATGTCTCGCTTAACAACAGAAATTGTGGGCTGGATTGTGGCCATACGTCAAGGACTACTTGTGCCTTAGCCAATTACTACAACATCAAAAAAAGGACTTCCGTGTATAATTTGGGAAGTGTGGCTTTATCTCAACCGCCATCCTCTTCAGGAATGACAAGGAGTAAATATTGAAAGGGGTCATTTTCATTTGTGTAGCCTTGAGCTGGTAAAAGGAAGAAGGAAGCAGTTATGTTTTCAAATATAAATTAGAGCCTTGGTGGCGCAGCAGACTAAAGTGCTGTTAAGTAACACCAGCTGCCTGCAATTACTGCAAGTTCGAATCTCACCAAGCTCAAAGTTGACTCAGCCTTCCATCCTTCCGAGGTAGGTAAAATGAGGAGCCGGATTGTGGGGGCAATAAGCTGACTTTGTATTAAAAAAAGAACACTGCTTAGGAGGGGCCGAAAGCCCTACTAAGCAGGTATATACAAAAGAATGAAGGCTATTGCTTAACGCATTGTAAGCCGCCCTGAGTCTCCGGAGAAGGGTGGCATATAAATCGAATTAATAAAAATAAATAAAATAAATAAAAAAGAAAGAAAGAAAGAAAGAAAGAAAGAAAGAAAGAAAGAAAGAAAGAAGCCTTGGTGGCGCAGTGGACTAAGTGCTGTTAAAGTAGTACTTAGCTGCCAGCTGCCTGCAATTACTGCAAGTTCAAATCTCACCAGGCTCAAGGTTGACTCAGCCTTCCATCCTTCCGAGATAGGTAAAATGAGGACCCAGATTGTGTACTGACTTTGTATAAAAAAGAACACTGATTAGGGAGGGGGCAAAAGCCCTACTAAGCAGGTATATACAAAAGTATGAAGCCTATTGCTTAACGCATTGTAAGCCGCCCTGAGACTCCGGAGAAGGGCGGCATATAAATCGAACCAATAAATAAATAAATAAATAAAACAAATAAATAAATAAATCTAGAATACAAAGGATGTGAGTTACATCTCCTTGGCGGTTCTTGCATGGAAGAATTAGCAACCTACAGCAGAAAAAGAAAAAAAAATCAATGTTCTACAAATCAGTAGGGAAATATCTCAAATTCCCAGACAGTCTGTTCGTAAAATATGAAGCGTGTGTTTGTCAAAAGATACCGCCTAGCTGTCTCTTTTCCTCCTTTAAAAGAAGACGAGCCACGAAAGAAGCCAGTGGAAAATGTGGGAGCATTAAAATCTGATTTAAGAATATAGGATAATAGGGTTGGAAGAGAACTTGGAGGTCTTTTAGTCCCACCACCCACCACCCACCCCCGCTCATGCGTACAATTCTGGATAAATATAATATAAATATGTAAGACAAATACTTGTCTTACATATTTATATTAAGTAACTTAAGTTCTTTTCTCTCCCCTCCTCTCCTCCCCTCCCCTCCCCTCCTCTCACCTCTCCTCTCTCTTCTGTTCCCTTCCCTTCTCTTTTTTCTTCTCTCCTCTCCTCTCCTCTCCCCTCCCCTTCCTTCTCTCTTCTCTTCTCTTTTCTCTTCTCTTCTCTTCTCTTCTCTTCTCTTCTCTTCTCTTCTCTTCTCTTCTCTTCTCTTCTTCTCCTCTCCTCTCCTCTCCCCTCTCCCTCCTCTCCTCTCTCTTCCCTTCCCTTCCCTCTTCTCTTCTCTTCTCCTCTCCTCTCCCCTCTCCCTCCTCTCCTCTCTCTTCCCTTCCCTTCCCTCCTCTCCTCTCCTCTCCTCTCCTCTCCTCTCCTCTCCTCTCCTCTCCTCTCCTCTCCTCTCCTCTCCTCTCCTCTCCTCTCCTCTCCTCTCCTCCCTTCCCTTCCCTTCCCTTCCCTTCCCTTCCCTTCCCTTCCCTTCCCTTCCCTTCAGATTTGCTATCACACATTCCCAAGAAACAAAAAGGGCTTTACAAGTCAACATAGGAACTAATTAGAACACAAAAGCCACACAACTGGTGGCTTTCCAACTTCCTTTCAGAGAAGAAAACAGTGGTGGGGAAATTGTCACGGATGGACCTCCACATGTAGAGATGTGGTGGCCCAGGGTGCTGTGTGATTGTCTTTTGTCTCGGAGATCTTTCTCTCCAAATATTTGCGGTTGAGGAAGGGATATGAGAAGTGTCATCATGCAAAATATATGCTTCATTACAAGATCATCAGCTTGTTGGGATGAACTTCCTTTTGACAATGGAAGCTGAAGAGTGAAGGTGGTTTAATTCTCAGAGAACAAAATTATTTTGCATACAGATTCTGGATACAGAATAGCAGAGTTGGAAGGGGTTTTTTAGTCCAAACTCTTGGCTCAGAGTAGACTCTAGTCTATACCATTCCAGACAAATGGTTGTCCAATCTCTTCTTAAAAGCCTCCAGTGATGGAGCACCTGTAACTTCTGGAGGCAAGTCATTCCATTGATTTACGGGACCGCCTGCTGCCACCAATAGCCTCCCACCGACCAGTACGCTCCCATAGAGAGGGGCTCCTCCGGGTGCCGTCGGCCAAACAATGTCGACTGGCGGCCCCCAGGGGGAGAGCCTTCTCTGTGGGGGCACCTACGATCTGGAACGAGCTCCCCCCGGAGATACGGAGGATTCCGGATCTGCGTACCTTCCGTCGCGCGCTTAAGACGTTCTTATTCCATCAAGCTGGCCTGACCTAAACTTTTCCTCTTTTAAATGCTATTTTAAATTTTAAATTTTAAAATTTAAAAAAAATTAAATTTGGTTTTAATTTATTGGGGTTTTAAAATGGTTCAGCCAAATTTATTTAATTAGTTTTATCTCTATTTTAAATTTTGTATCTATATGTTTTATCTTATGGCTGTTCACCGCCCTGAGTCCTTCGGGAGTAGGGCGGTATACAAATTTAATAAAATGAAATGAAATGAAATGAAATTGTTCTCACTGTCAGGAAATTTCTCCTTAGTTCTAGGTTGCTTCTCTCCTTGATTAATTTCCATCCATTGCTTCTGGTCTTGCCTTCTGGTGCTTTGGAGAATAGGTTGACTCCTTGTTCCTTGTGGCAGATTTCTCGTAGATGATTGATGGGCAGCTGCTATCCAAACAAGTTTTGATTCCCCCCCTCCCCTTCTTTTTGGTTCTTCAATTTCAGATTACCCAACTCAAGATTGAAAACAATCCCTTCGCAAAAGGATTTAGAGGCAGCGACGATATGGAGTTGCACCGAATGTCTCGAGTGCAAAGGTAAGTTATTATTCAGTGCCATATTTCCCAACTTTTGACAACTTGGAGATGTGTGGACTTCAGATCCCAGAATTCTCAACCTTTCCATAGTGTTTCCCATCTACCAGATGTCAAGCGAACATCTGGAAAGACCCAAAGGTGCTTTTCCAAAAGGTGACTGGACTTCCTTGGTAGCTTTTTTTCCCCCTGAAAATGTTTCAGCTTCTCACCCAAGCCCAAAGACTTGCTGATTCAGTTCTACAGAGGAATGATTGAGTCTCTCATCTGCACCTCCATAACTGTCTGGTTTGGCTCTGCAACCCAACAAGAGAGACACAGACTTCAGAGGAGAATTAGAACTGCAGAAAAAACCATGGCTACCAACCTGCCTTCCATGGAGGGCCTGTATACTCCACGAGTCAAAAAGAGGGCTGTGAAAATATCTACAGACCCCTCGCATCCTGGACATCAACTGTTTCAACTCCTACCCTCAAAACGACGCTATAGCGCACTGCACACCAGAACAACTAGACACAAGGAGAGTTTTTCCCCCAAACGCCATCACTCTGCTAAACAAATAATTCCCACAACACTGTCAAATAATTTACTAAGACTCTATTCTATTCTATTCTATTCTATTCTATTCTATGCTATGCTATGCTATGCTATGCTATGCTATGCTATCATCTATCATCGATCTCTAAATCTCTCTCTCTCACTCTCTCTTTATTATTTATTACTATTACTATTTATTATTATTAGTTGTTGTCATTAACAACTAATTTCCACAACACTGTCAAATAATTTACTAAGACTGTATCACTATTATTCTTCTCTTCCTTACTAGTATCTATCTCTTCCCACTTATGAGTATAACCATGTTGCTTGTATCTTTATATTGTTTTATTTGTTTCCTACTACGATTTGTTAGCTTATTAGTAACCTTGACTATCACTAAGAGTTGTATCTTTTTATTCTTGATGAATGCATTTTATTCTCCTTATTTACACTGAGAGCATATGCACCAAAGACAAATTCCTTGTATGTCCAATCACAATTGGCCAATAAAGAATTCTATTCTATTCTACTCTACCCTACCCTACTCTACTCTACTCTACTCTATTCTATATTCATATGCACCAAAGACAAATTCCTTGTATTTCCAATCACACTTGGCTAATAAAGAATTCTCTTCTCTTCTCTTCTCTTCTCTTCTCTTCTCTTCTCTTCTCTTCTCTTCTCTTCTCTACTCTACTCTACTCTACTCTACTCTACTCTACTCTACTCTACTCTACTCTATATTCATATGCACCAAAGACAAATTCCTTGTATTTCCAATCACACTTGGCTAATAAAGAATTCTATTCTATTCTATTCTATTCTATTCTATTCTATTCTATTCTATTCTATTCTATTCTATTCTATTCTACTCTACTCTACTCTACTCTACTCTATTCTATATTCATATGCACCAAAGACAAATTCCTTGTGTGTCGAATCACACTTGGGCAATAAAGAATTCCTATTCTATTCTATTCTATTCTATTCTATTCTATTCTATTCTATTCTATTCTATTCTATTCTATTCTATTCTATTCTATTCTATTCTATTCTATTCTATTCTATATTCATATGCACCAAAGACAAATTCCTTCTGTGTCCAATCACCCTTGGCCAACAAAGAATTCTATTCTAAGAAGCTAGAAGAAGTGAGAAGCTTCTTGGATGAAAAGCTGAAACTTTTTCAGGGAAAACTCCAAGGAAGTCCAGCTGCCTTTTTGGAAAAAGCACCTGTGGGCCTCTCCAGATGTTGGCTTGACATCTGGTAGATGGGAAACATGATGGATTCTCAGCCATCGTGGTTGGGAGTCTGATAAGGGCAGGTTTTATATCAAGATGGTCCCCGAAAACTGAATGGGATTTAATGCAAGGGAAGGGTAATTCAGTACATGTGGCGGTACGATGCGACTCAAACATTTCTCACTGAAATTAAACCCAACGTCCTTTCCATGGCCCCATCCCATCGTCTGTCCTGGAAACAAAGCAGGACTCATGTCAGAAACAAACTTTGGGCTTTCCCTGAAAAGTTCCTTGGGTGGAGGGGCGTGTGTGGAAATCATGAACAGGTGGCCGATGCCGATTCCAGCTCATCCTTGGCCTTAATGGAACTTGGGAAGAGGATGATGTTTAACGAAAGGCAGCGATCCAGGGTGGGAATGATATTGCGTTCCAAACAGAAACAACCACATGTTTCTAATTGGACTAAATGCTCCAGCTCTCCTTGTATATACATTTTATAGGTTTCTCTTTTGGGGGGGGGGGGGAAAGGGACGGCCAGTGAAATGATAGCTATTGGGGGGGGGGAAACGCAGCTGGACACCGTATGACCGTTTCTTCTTTAGGCGAATTCTTTCTTCCTTGGGCAAATTGAGTGCAGATTTGCGGCAAACAGGTTCCTTGGCGAAACACAACATTTTCCTATTACAGGCCGTCCTCCTCGACGTACAACAGTTCCTTTAGTAGTGACCGTCCAAAGTTGGAACGACGCTGAAATGAGTCACTTAGGGTCATTTTTCCATACTTAGCGACCGTTGCCACATTCCCCAGGGTCATACCTAACTAAAGAAATCATGGGCAATTATAACTTTCCAAAATTGTTTTGCCTTCTGGCAGGACCACCACATGTGATAATAACTTCCTTTTTGATGTTTACATTTCCAATATAAAACAAAAAAAACCCTGCAGGGGATTCACTTAACTGCGGCAAGAAAGGTCCTAAAATGGGGCAAAACTCACTTAACAAAATATCTCACTTAACGACAGAAGTTTTGGGCTCAGTTGTGGTCGTAACCCGAGGAGTACTTGTAGCTGCATGCAGGAGGCTGACTAGGCCACGCCCAACATGGCCACACCCACCCAACAACCGGGCAGAGAACCCCTTGCTAAAATTTTTGAAGCCCACCCTTGCCCAAACCGTACATGGATACCGGCTTGAAATGGAGAATTACTGCTCGTAGGATAAAGTTGCCATGACATTCATTGTAAAACCCCCCCCCCCCATTTTTTTTGCCTTTGATTTCAGCAAGGAGTATCCGGTTGTCCCAAGAAGCACAATCCGGCAAAAAGTGTCTTCCAGCCACAGTCCCTTCAGTGGTGAAGGCAGGTCTCTCTCGGCTTCTTCTAACCTCGGATCCCAGTTTCAGTGTGAGAACGGTGTCTCTAGCACTTCCCAGGACTTATTACCACCTGTGAACCCGTATCCTGTATCTCAGGATCATGGGCAGGTATACCACTGCACCAAGAGACCAGGTGAGTTGGAGTTTTAGAGTGGGGCGATGGGAACAGGAACTAGCCAGTGGTGGGATTTAAATTTTTTTACTATCGGTTCTGTGGGTGTGGCTTGGGGTGTGTGTAATGTGACTGGGTGGGCGTGGCCCACTTTTTTTTTTTTTACTTTTAAAAGCATTTTTTCTACAACCGTAAGAGGTTGCAGAAAAAAATGCTTTTAAAAGGCTCTGACGATCCCAGCTGAGTTGCCTGATCGTCAGAGCCTTTTAAAAGCATTTTTTCTAGAACCTCTTTGGTTGTAGAAAAAATGCTTTTAAAAGCCTCTGATGATCCCAGCTGAGTTGCCTGATCGTCAGAGGCTTTTAAAAACATTTTTTTCTGCAACCTCTTACGGTTGTAGAAAAAATGCTTTTAAAAGTAAAAAAAAAAAAAGCCTCTAATGATCGCGCGGCTCAGCTGGGCATGGGGGGGGGGGCGGTGAGCAGGGATTTTTGCTACCGGTTCTCCAAACCACCCGCCGCCATCACTACCGGATCAGGTGATCTGGTCCGAACCGGGAGCATTTCAACCCTGGTATAGGGTTTCCTACTTGGGTTGGACTAGAAGACCTCTAAGGTCCCTTCCAACTGTTATTCTTTTATTAAATCTCATGCTATCCAACTCTCTCCTAAGATTATTTTGGCTGGAGTAGAGAGAAGTGAATCAATGCAAGCTTTTCCCATCCTTCCACCCCACAGCTGAAGCTTCAGGTCTTCTCCCATTTGAGTCCATCTACACCTCTTCCTCGTCTTTTCTCTCTCCGCTTCTGTTTCCCATCTAGTAGAATCGTCTTAACTGTCCCTTCTAAGCCTTTTCAGCCCATATTACAAACAGCAGCCTAGATAAAATACAGAGAGGTGACCCCCGTAGTTCTACAGAAGTTAAATGCACATCCAGGAAGATAACTGGTGCCTCGGTTACAGATAACTTATCAGGTTGGGAGGCCTTAAGAAAGGACCTGGGATTAATTCCAATACTTAAATAGCTAATGGCAGGTTATTTTGGAGAGGTGAAATTTATAGCTATTCCGAGAGATTAGCCAGCCTTTTCCAGAGAGTTAGCTGGCTGGCTGAGCCAATTTGGAATGGAAGCACACGGGAAAAATGAGCGTTTGGTAAACTATCATTTTGAAATCATTTTAAAAAAAAATAAAAAATACCCTGCTTTTTATACAAATCCCCGCTTCACTGTTTAAATCGGGATGATTGAGAATCTTCATGGATAGTATTTGGGAAATTTTCAGTTTGGAGAAACAATCTAGAAGTCAAATGTTTCTGATCATCATTTCAAAGAAGATAAGGGTACGTGGGTCAGCTCTCACACGCTGCAGTTATTAAGTTAGCAACATGGTTGTTAAGTGAAACTGGCTTTCCTCATTGATCTCGCTTGTCACAAAAGGCAATCACGTGAGACAGCAACGGTCATAAATTGTTCGGCCCCAGTTACGGACCCCAAAGAACGCAGCACACACACCAAGTCTGTACAAACCTTAGTTGACTAAATTAAATCAGTCTTTTTCAAACAAAGGCTGTTAATTAACTTTCTTAACAGCTGACAAGAATCCAAAGAATAAATAATTGTAATCTTACTATGGTTGGCAGAAAGCCCAGAAGCAATTTGCAGAGAATCCAGATGCGGAGGAGAATGAACTAAAGTTGTTCCCTACAATTTGCTTCAGTCGGCATTCCTCCTTAAATAGGCTAAGGGAGTGGCCAATTAGCCCCAAGCCTTACTCTCGAGGAGACCTCCTCCTGCGGAGCCACTCCTGCCTTTTGGCAGCTCTGTGCACCCGTGCATCGACAAAAGGCTCCTCCTCTTCTTCCTCTTCTCTTATGGGAGCTTCTGGAGGTTCTGAAGGCCCTGGTTGAATCCCCACCTCTGGCACCACATCTTCTCCAGCCTCCTCATTGTCCGACTCAAGTGCCAGCTGCACAGGCTGCTGGCACAGCACCACACCAGCCTCCTCGCTGTCGGAATCAGCTACTAATTGCACAGGCCGCTGATGGGCCAGAACATAAATATGAGTCAGTTGCCCATCATTCAAATTTTGATCCCACGGCCATGGGGGATGCTGGAATAGACATAAGTGTGAAAAAGAGTCCTAAGTCACTTTTTTTCCAGTGCCATTGTGACTTTGAATGGTCACTAAACAAACTGTTATAAGTCAAGGATTTCCAGTCAGTCTTAAGAGGACTCAACCTCTCCAGGAGACCTTTTCAATACTGGTTTCCCACCCTAAGGAATCTGCACAACAATGGAAAGCTGTGTAGACAACATCACAGTGTCGCACTCTGCCTTCTCGAAATGAGAAAGTCAGCGCCACAGGAAAACACCAAGAGAAATTTGAATGGAATTTTCTTCTTGTTGTTAGTTGCGAAGTCGTGTCCAACTCATCGTGACCCCATGGATAATGTTCCTCCAGGCCTTCCTGTCCTCTACCATTCCCCGGAATCCATTTAAGCTCACGCCGTCTACTTCAGTGACTCCATCCAGCCACCTCGTTCTCCACTGTCCCTTTCTTCTTTTGCCCTCCATTGTTCCCAGCATTAGGCTCTTCTCCAGGGAGTCCTTCCTTCTCATTAGGTGGCCAAGGTATCTGAGTTTCCTCTTCAGGATCTGGCCTTCTAAAGAGCAGTCAGGGTTGATCTCCTCTAGGACTGACCAGTTGGATTGCCTTGCAGTCCAAGGGACTCGCAGGAGTCTCCTCCAGCAACAGAGTTCAAAGGCCTCCATTCTTTGGCGCTCAGCCTTCCTTGTGGTCCAACTTTCATTGCAACTGGGAAACCCATAGCCTTGACTATACGCACTTTTGTTGGCAGGGTGATGTCTCTGCTTTTTAGTATGCTGTGAATTTTCTAGTCCCCCCAAGAATAGAGCCAATAAAACCAGGAGCCCCTTTTTTCTGCAAGGTGGGGGACAAAGGGAACGTTGGAGAAATTATAAAACCAGATTTCGTGTTAATCCTAAAGCCCCCCCACTCCTCCTACATTTTGAAAGGGGGCTGCTTCTCTTCCCCAGAGAGAAAGTTGGGGAAGGGGCAGCGTCAGTGGTCTCTGGTTGGAGTCATCCTGTCAACGTAAAAACCATCCATCATTTGTCTCCAGCCATGGAAGAGCGATAAAGACATACCAAAAAAAGAGAGTTTTCTTTCCAGTTTAAGGTTCCCACTTGGTGGGTGGCTTCCGGCCTTCTGCCCCTCACTCACTTTATCTCATTTCCTTGCATTGTAATATGCAAGAGGGCTATCTTGCCCATGGTGCACTCCCCCCCACCCCCACTTCTTAGCCGCATAGATCATGTCCCATCCCAGGCGACAACAACACAGGACCAGCGTCTCCTTGCTATCTCTCCAGTGGCTCAGGTTGGATGGGCAAGGAATGTCTCGTTTATCAAAGCTGCCAGGTCCTTTCATGGTTGGGAAGCTCTGCAGGATACTTTTGGATGATGATGATGATGATGATGATGATGATGATGATGATGATCTCTTTTATTCATTAAACATGAAACTCAGTCAACTGAACATTTAAAAATGTATCACAAATATTGACTGGCGCTGATGGTTGATACGGGTATCAACCAAGTATCTCCTCCTTCTCCTTCTCCTTCTCCTTCTCCTTCTCCTTCTCCTTCTCCTTCTCCTTCTCCTTCTCCTTCTCCTTCTCCTCCTCCTCCTCCTCCTCCTCCTCCTAGCTTAGGAAACCTCCTTACACCTGGTTCAGCACCTTTTCCACTGGACCTCTCTGCCTCTTGAGCTGAGACAGAGGGATTGGACCAGAGTCCTGCCTCTCTTTCTTCTTCTTTTTTTCCTCCTTCCTGTGTCCTCTTCTTCTCTTCCTTGTTTTTCTAATTTCTTCCTCCTTGCCACTTCTCCTTCCACTTTTCTTCCTCCTCCTTCTCTCCTTCCTTCCTGCCACCACTTTCTCTTTCTCTTCTACTTCTCATTCCTTCCTCCCTGTCTCCCTTCTCCTCCTTCTTCTCCTTCCTGTGTCCTCTTCTTCTCTTCCCTGTTCTTCTTATTTCTTCCTCCCTGCCACTTCTCCTTCCATTTCTCCTCCTCCTCCTTCTCTCCTTCCTGCCTCCTCTTTCTCTTTTTCTTCTACTTCTCATTCCTTCCTCCTTGTCTCTCCTCCTTCTCCTCCTTCTTTTTCTCCTTCCTGTGTCCTCTTCTTCTCTTCCTTGTTCTTCTAATTTCTTCCTCCCTGCCACTTCTTCTTCTCCTGCTTCTCTCCTTCCTTCCTGCCTCCTCTTTCTCTTTTTCTTCTACTTCTCATTCCTTCCTCCTTGTCTCTCCTCCTTCTCCTCCTTCTTTTTCTCCTTCCTGTGTCCTCTTCTTCTCTTCCTTGTTCTTCTCATTCCTTCCTCTCTGCTGCTTCTCCTCCTTCCTGCCTCCTTCTCCTCTCTTCCTTCTGGCCATGAAATCCAGTGTCAAATCTGCTTCTCTCGAAGGCTTCCCCTTTGTGTCTCCCTCAGATGACGAATGTTCCACCGCTGATCTCCCTTACAAGAAACCCTACATGGAAACATCTCCAGCAGAAGAAGAGGCCTTCTACCACCGCTCCAACTACCCCCAGCAGCAAGGACTGAACAGCGCCTACAGGACTGAGTCCGCACAACGCCAAGCCTGCATGTACGCCAGCGCAGCCCCAGCCCCAGAAGCGGTACCCAGCTTGGAAGATCTCAGCTGCAACACCTGGTCCACCATGTCCTCCTACAGCAGTTGCACAGTAACTCCCATGCAACCCATCGACAGGTTGCCTTACCAACATTTTTCAGCTCATTTCACCTCAGGCTCCCTGATGCCCCGCCTTGCCACCGTGGCCGGTCATCCCTCGCCCCAATTGGGGGACACCCATGCCATGTTCCAGCATCAGACCTCCGTTCCTCACCAGCCCCTCATCCGGCAACAAGCCAGCATCCAGTCTCCTCCTGGAAACTTACAGCCACCTGAGTTCCTCTATGCTCACGGGATGCCCAGGACACTTTCCCCCCATCAGTACCATTCTGTCCACGGGGTGGGCATGACTGCAGAATGGAGTGAGGGCAGCTAACAAGGGAAGAGGCGAGCCTTGGTTGGACTGAACGTTCACAGAAAAGCACTCTAGAGATGGACCAGGCCCTCTTCTCTGGGGAGACCATGGGGTGGGATCACCTCTACTTTGGTGTCTCCAAAGCCACTGAACATCACAGCACATCTTTGTCCCCTGCCTGTGACCTCCTCACTCGGCCACCCGGGTTTTGCATTGGTACCAACCAGTTCCTTTCAATGGTTTTGTTTGATTTTGCTCCCAAGGGAGATGTCAAGAGCTTTGTGGCATCTCTTGATCTCCCTTTTGACGGGATGAGGTGGGAAGAATTAAGAATATGTGGAACTTCCTTCTTCTCCTGACCCCCCCTCCTTTCTTTTTTGGTGTTGATATTGACAATGTTCTGTAATAAATGATAATATATAGCCCTCTCCATATCCATTTCTTTCTCTGTATCCTTTTCGGCCTCTCAGTTGGATGCCACTTTCTCTCTTTTTACAGGAATTTTATAAGCCGCGGCTGAAATGAGTTGTGAGATACAACTTTTCAGTTGTTTCTCTTTATTTTCATTATTACAGGTCCTTTTAGTTTAAATCCGTGATTCTCACAGTTGGCCATGTTAAGATGGGTGGAATTCAACTCCCAGAATTCCCCAACCAGCAAAGTAATGCCGGCTAGGGAATTCTGGGAGTTGAAGTCCACCCATCTTAACATGCCCAACTTTTAGGAACACTAGTTTCAAAGGTTAATGAAAGGTTAATGAAAGATTCTCAGTCTGATTTTTTTTCTACATTCCCCCCTCTTTTTATTCGATGCCAAATGTTGGAAAATATCAGAACAAAACCATCCTTAAATGCACAAGCACCTTAATTTTCCCCTGCCCATTTTTTAATGCAAGATCTGAGTTGGATTCAAATAATTTTATAACCATATGCCTTAACTGTTTGGGGCAACAGTTTAGAAGGAGTTTATCATTTTTTTAAAAAAAATATATTCTCCAGGCCACCATTTAATATGGTTTCTCAACCTGGAAAAAAATCTGCTTATTTTTTTTCCCCAAAACCAGCTGTATAAGGTATTATGGATACTATATTTGCAGTAATTAAAAGTTCTTGATATCAGACATCTAGGATAAACTCCAAAATGTATACCATCTAAATTATCCCAGGTTAATAGCCAAGTCTGACTTGTCTGAAATGGTATAGGGCAGGTGTCAGCAACCTGCGGCTCCAGAGCCTCATGTGGCTCTTTGGACCCTCTGCTGTGGCTCCCTGTCAGGTGATCCCACCACTGGCTGTTCCCACCCCTCGCCCTCCCCTCACTCCTTGCCTGGCCTGAGAAGGAAAGGGCAATGGCGGGGAATGGAGAAGCGGCCAGGGCAGAGACAAAGAGATACAGAGAGAGTGGGAGAGAGAGAGAGAAATAGAGAGATACAGGGGGGGAGAGAGAGAGGGGGGAGGGAGGGAGAGAGAGATGTCAAAAGTGTTTTGTAGTTCCCAGTGTTTTTTAACAACCAGTTGTCCGCCCTAATGACCAGCTGGGTAGGCGTGGCTGGGGGGGGTCATGTGACTGGTGGAAGTGAGTGACATCGAGTTGGCCACGCCCACCCAGGTTTTGTGGCTCCCGGTGTTTTCTTTTCTGTGGGAAATGGGTCCAAATGGCTCTTTTGAGTGTTTAAGGTTGCAGATCCACTGGTATAGAGTCTCCTGACAGAGCAGGGGGCTGGACTAGAAGACCTCCAAGGTCCCTTCCAGTTCTATTCTATTCTATTCTATCTCAAGTTATTAAAACCTTTGGGTGCCATCCAAAACGCCAGCCAGGTAAGAAGTTTCTCACTACAGGTAGCCTTCAACTTACAAACACAATTGAGCCCCAGATTTCTGTGGCGAAGGGAGACCATTGTTAATTTGCTCCATTCATTGAAATTTCTTGCCACGATTGTTAAGTGAATTATTGCAGTTCTTAAATTAGTATCGTGGTGATTTGGTGAATCTGGACTAGCCACATAAATTTTGGGCTCAATTGTGGTCGTAAGTCAAGGACTAGCAGTACACAGATGTACCGTGTTTCCCTGAAAATAAGACTTTGTCTTATATTTTTTGAACCTCAAAATGAGTGCTTGGCCTTATTTTCGGGGAGGTCTTATTATTTTGGGCGTGTGGAGCAAGATGGGGCTCCTCTTGCCATCTTACCTGATTTCCAGCTCTGCGTTTAAATATTTTCGGGGAGGGCTTATTTTCGGGGGGGAGACTTATTTTATGCATGCACTCAAAAGCCTGATTGGGCTTATTATCAGGGGATGTCTTACTTTCAAGGGAAACAGGGTAGATATAAAAAGCTTAACAGAGAATACAAAGCCAGAGCTACAGCTAAGATCTTGAAATATTTCTTCCCAAGTTTAAATCAGAAGCTGGTACATATGAATATAGAATAGAATAGAACAGAACAGAACAGAACAGAACAGAACAGAACAGAGCAGAGCAGAGCAGAGCAGAGCAGAGCAGAGCAGAGCAGAGCAGAGCAGAGCAGAGCAGAGCAGAATAGAATAGAATAGAATAGAATAGAATAGAATAGAATAGAATAGAATAGAATAAGAATAAGAATAAAGAAAGAATAGAAAATAATTAGAATAGAATAGAATAAGAATGAACAGAACAAGAGTGAAGAAAGAATAGAAAATGAATAGAATAGAAAATAATTAGAATAGAATAAGAATAAGAATGAACAGAACAGAACAAGAATGAAGACAGAATAGAAAATGAATAGAATAGAATAAGAATGAAAAGAACAGAACAAAAATGAAGAAAGAATAGAAAATGAATAGAATAGAATAAGAATAAGAATAAAGAAAATAGAAAATAATTAGAATAGAATAGAATAAGAATGAAAAGAACAAAAAAATGAAGAAAGAATAGAAAATGAATAGAATAGAATAGAATAGAATAGAATAGAATAGAATAGAATAGAACAGAATAGAATCTGGAAGGGACCTTGGAGGTCTTCTAGTCCAGCCTCCTACTCAAGCAGGAGAACCTATACCATCTCAAGAGAAACGATTGTCCAATCTCTTCTTAAAAACTTCCAATGTTGGAGCCATTCACAACTTCAGTTGTTCCACTGATTAATTGTTCTAACTGTCAGGAAATTTCTCCTAAATTGCTTCTCTCCTTGATGAGTTTCCACCCGTTGCTTCTTGTTCTACCCTCAGGTGCTTTGGAGAATAGCTTGACTCCCTCTTCTTTGGAGCAGCCCCTGAGATATTGGAAGACTGCTATCATGTCTCCCCCTAAGCCTTCTCTTCATTAAACTAGACATACCCAGTTCCTGCAACCGCTCTTCATATGTTTTAGCCTCCAGTCCCCTAATCCTCGTTGTTGCTCTTCTCTGCACTCTTTCTAGAGTCTCCACATCTTTTTTTCAACCCAATTTATGATGGGTTACAGCATCCTGGATTGGCATCATCACCAACGTTTCCTTGGGAAAAGAAGCTCCTTCACTAGACAACTTGAACATGTAGAAGTCAGAATATCTAAAAACGCTTCTACCTTCCAGCAGATGGCTGAAGAGAATCTCTCCCCCCTCCCCCTCCCCACTTCCTGGTTTATTTCTGGAACTTGCCTAGCTAAAGTTCACAGCCAAACTACAATTCAAGAGCTGAGAGCTATTTTGAATGGAGAGCTATTTTAATCCTATTGGATTTGTCTGGACACGGTTCTACCAGACTGTTAATTCATTCTTTTTTTGAAATATGGACTTCCAGTTCACCCCTTTGTGTTTTTTTCTAAGTGCAGTAGGAAACATTTATTATTATTTATTAGTTCAATTTATATGCCGCCCTCCTCCGAAGACTCTGGGCAGCTTACAATGCACTTATAGCAATAGCCTTCATTCTTTTGTATATACCTGCTTATTAGGGCTTTTGGCCCCCCCGTAAGCTTTTTACAAAGTCAGCTTATTGCCCCCACAATCCGGGTCCTCAATTTACCTACCTTGGAAGGATGGAAGGCTGAGTCAACTTTGAGCCTGGTGAGATTTGAACTCGCACTAATTGCAGGCAGCTGGCAGCTAAGTGCTACATAACAGCACTTAGTCCGCTGCACCACCAAGACTCTGTAACATCACACCTGTCTCTCTGTTTAAAACTTAATTGCAGTAACAGAGTTTATTTTATTTATTTATTTATTTATTGGTTCAATTTATATGCCGCCCTTCTCCAGAGACTCAGGGCGGCTTACAATGCATTAAGCAATAAATTGGAGGAACTCTTGGAGATCATCTATTCTATCATCTCGCGCAGGAACTCTATCCTATTTCTGAAAAAAATGGCTGTCCAGCTTCTTCTTAAAAGCTTCCAGTGATGGAGGCTTTTAAAGGGAATTAGAATTCGTAGAATTAGAATTAAACTCCCATTAGAACGGGAAGTTCATTTTCAAAAGATAATCTAGAGCGGTGTTTATCAATCTTGGTGGTTTTAAGATGTGTGCTCCATATATCTCAAAGCTGCCAAGGTTGAAAAATGTTGATCTGGAGGATGTATTTTGATCATTTCAAGGTTGTATATGCCAACACACAGAGGCAAATACGGATGTGTACACAAATGTGCACAAAATATATACTGATTCACATGAAGTACATGTACAGATGTATGTACTTGTCTAAGAGAAGCAACCTAGAACTAAAGAGAAATTTTCTAACCATGAGAACAATGAACCAGTGGAACTGCTTGCCTCTAGAAGTTGTGAATGTTTCATCACTGGAAGTTTTTAAGAAGAGATTGGAGAACCATTTGTCTGAAATGGTATAGGGACTCCTGCTTGAGAAGACCTCCAAGGTCCCTTCCAACTCTGTTCTGGGTTTTTTTTTTCTTTTCTTGCTATGAACACACATCAAGTATAATCTTTTTTTAAAAGCTTCACATCTTTCAATATTCATTAATTTTAAGGAAGGAAGGAAGGAAGGAAGGAAGGAAGGAAGGAAAGGAAGAAAGAATTTTAAGAAAGAAAATTTTAAGAAAAAAAGAAAAAGATTTTTAAGAAAGAAAATTTTAAGAAAGAAAGGAAAGGAAAGGAAGAAAGGAAGAAAGGAAGGAAAGAGAAAGAAAGACAAAAAAGAAAGATTTTTAAGAAAGAAAATTTTAAAAAAGAAAGGAAAGGAAGAAAGGAAGGAAAGAAAGAAAGAAAGATAAGATTTTTAAGAAAGAAAATTTTAAAAAAGAAAGAAAGAGAAGAAGATTTTTAAGAAAGAAAATTTTAAGAAAGAAAGGAAAGGAAAGGAAGAAAGGAAAGAAAGAAAGAAAGAAAGAAAGAAAGAAAAGAAAAGAAAAGAAAGAAAGAAAGAAAGAAAGAAAGAAAGAAAGAAAGAAAGAAAGAAAGAAAGAAAGAAAGAAAAAGATTTTTAAGAAAGAAAATTTTAAGAAAGAGAGAAAGATTTCTCAGGATAAATTGGACAAGCCTGTCCATAAACATCAAGGGATGACTCCCAATTCACCACTTAATTTTTTTTAAAAAAAACCTGCAATAGAAAACATCACTTTAATTGCATTTCTTCCTAACGTGTGTATGAGCTGCTCCTGGCCCTGTTTTAACTCTACTTCTTTATATTCAGATAGTCCTCAACTTAGGACTGTAATGGAGCCTGCCCATCAGAGTTGTTAATTTGTAAAGGCCATAAAACCGATTCATGACCAAAGTGACCTGATTTCCTGATTTTCTTTACGGCAGTCACTAAGTGAACACACCGGTTATAAAGCTACCGCACTCTTTACCAAAAACTGGATGCAAATGGCAATTTTCAGCAAAGCCATCCTAAAAAGAATTGGGTTAATTGTGAACACTCTCCAGCCGGTGAAGATGTCTTAATGGGTGAGTGGAATTATTGCACTTGTCCATTAAGTTAGCTCCGTTCGAGCTTAATGAATGCTTTCCCTCACTTAATTTTTAAAAAGCCATTGATTCGATGAATTGGTTCCTGACCAAACAGGAGCACTTCAATTAATCAATCCTGTTGTCTTATAAAAAAACATGCAGAGAGCAAGTAGGAGCTATCATAACAGGAGCATTCAAGCAATGAAGAGATGCTGTTAGGTAGCTGAGTAAGGAAACAACTGAAAGGAAACAACCAAGCTCAGAGAGTATCAAGGTCCAAACAGTCATTCCTCCTCCTCCTCCTCGCACTGATGATGTTACCTAGTTGGGTAATGAAACGTCTACAAGGAAACGCCCAAGCTCAGAGAGTATCAAGTTCCACAGTCGTCCTCCTCCTGCCACTCCTCCTAACACTGATGATGTTACCTACCCTGTTTCCCCGAAAATAAGACATCCCCTGATAATAAGCCCAATTGGGCTTTTAAGCGCATGCACTAAAATAAGCCCTCCCTGAAAATATTTAAACACACGAGCAGCAGGTCCCTGCCATTTCCTCTGGTTTCCTCCATCCACCCCAAAATAATAAGACCTCTCCAAAAATAAAGCCATGTGCTTATTTCAGGGTTCAAAAAAAAAAAATTAAGACAGGGTTTTATTTTCGGGGAAACACAGTAGTTGGGCAATGAAATGTCTCCAAGGAAACACCCAAGCTCAGAGAGCACCAAGAACTCCGCAACCTTCCTCCTCCATATACCCCCCACTCTCTTCTTAGGACTGATGATGTCACCTAGTTGGGCGACAAAATGTCTAGCTCAGACCCCACCCCAAAGACTCTGCAATTAGGAATCAGAGACTCATCCTTTTTGCTCCCTTACATTCTCGATCGCTAAGCATCAGCCGATCAATCTGGCATGGCTCAGAAGGATTGATGAGGTTATCCATCCCCCACAGCCAGGAGAAAGAACAGATCCTATACGTCCCAAAGACTGAGAAAATGTCGGTGCCTTTTCCCCTCCCCCTTTTTAATTTAAACATGTCTGGGCAGACCTCGTTGAACAGAAAGGTAAAGGAGACGAATGCAAGGCACCCCTACATCTGATTTCCATATGAAAAAAAACAAAACCCCGGATGGAACAGCCAAGGTTACTTCGCTTAAACTCAAACATAGCAAACCCCCACCGCAAAGAAAAAGATAAGATCCAGGTGTCCAATAAATCACGACAGTCCTTCTTTGGGCTTTTCAATTTATCTCTGCCTGCAGAGAGACATCAGAGACGGAGAAGACAGACAGACAGGGAGATATTCTGCCAGGGTCTGGAAGTGAATCGAGGAAAGGAATAATACAGTTACTGGTGTCTTAGGGCATGAATCAGGAAAAAAAAACCACATTAAAAATACTAGCTGCATTTTCTTGCGGTCGTAAGAAGGATACGCAGGCCAAACGAGAAGAGGCATGAATTCGACATGGTATTGGGGTGGGGGGGTGGGGGGGTGAGGGTGGAGAAAGCAGGGACATGAACAGAAGTTTTAGATATTAAAAAAAATGTGATTGAATGCAAACCCCCCAAAACAAATTCACCTTGGGTTTTTTTGGGGGGAAAACAGGACTGGAAGTTCTAAAAGCCAAACAGAAATTACCATTTTTTTAAAAAAAAATAAAGACGCATAACAGCTTTCGGATGAAAAGAAGAGGGAGGGGGGTAAATTATCTGCTAAATGGATTACAAAAGTCTGCATGAGAGAATTTGGCCTCTGTACATATGATCCAGAGGTGAAATCCAGCAGGTTCTGACCGGTTCTGGAGAACCGGTAGCGGAAATTTTGAGTAGTTCGGAGAACTGGCAAATACCATCTCTGGCTGGTCCCAGGAGTGGGGAGGGAATGGAGATTTTACAATATCCTTCCCCCAGGAGTGAGGAGGGAATGGGGATTTTGCAGTATCCTTCCCCTGGAATGGGGTGGGAATGGGGATTTTGCAGTATCCTTCCCCTGCTACGCTCACCAAGCCACGCCCACAGAACGGTTAGCAAAAAAAAAATGAATTTCACCACTGATATGATCTCTAAGCTAAGGAAGCATTGAATGTGGTTCCTTGCCTCCAGATCAATTTAAACCTATGAAAATTAATTGGGGAAGTTTTTTTTAAAAAAACAATACAGGTAGTTCTCAACTTACGGCCATAACTGAGCCCACAATTTATGTTGCTAAAGGAGACATGGGTTAAGTGAGATTTTTTTTGCCCCATTTTACGACTTCTCTTGCTTTAACATTTGTTAAGGGAATCACTTTCGCGGATGTTAAATGAGTCACAGGGCTGTAAAGTAGAGTAGAGTAGAGTACAATAGAATATAAAGTAGAGTAGAGTAGAGTAGGGTAGGGTAGGGTAGGGTAGGGTAGGGTAGGGTAGGGTAGAATAGAATAGAATAGAATAGAATAGAATAGAATAGAATAGAATAGAATAGAATAGAATAGAATTCTTTATTGGCCAAGTGTGATTCGACACACAAGGAATTTGTCTTTGGTGCATATGCTCTCAGTGTACATAAAAAGATAAGATATGCCATGGTGCAGGAGGTTGACTAGGCCACACCCACCATGGCCACGCCCACCTAGCAACCAGGCAGAGAACCACTTTCTAAAATTTTTGAAGCCTACATTGCGTGTGTGTGTGTGTGTGTGTGTGTGTGTGTGTGAGAGAGAGAGAGAGAGAGAGGGAGAGAGAGCAGAAGAACAGGTTCCTCAATCTTCCCCGCTAAGTAAAATCAACCTCCTTGGCATCTTCACCAAAAGATGTACAGTTCACTGCCTTCTCGAGCCGGGATATTAAATTAAGCAATTTTCATCAGATAACACATCTTCTGGTTCATGTAAAATGTCCAGCAAATCGTTGAGCTCATAATTCAAGCTGACTGAAAGTGAGCTGTTAATCCATTTCATTTTGCAGATATGCCATGGCGTGGCTGAAGAGGCCCGTTCCACCGGTATATTCCCGCTGCAGCTCTTCAGACATTCCTTCGGGGAATGCCTGCCTCTCCCTCCATCCCTTGATTTTTTTTTCTTCTTCTTCTCTCCAGGTCTAGCAGTAAAAATTGGGATTGCTCTTAGATGGGCTGTGTGATGACACCCATCGGGGTCTTCTGAAGAAGGCAAAAATGCCCCCGGTGTTTCAAAGATTATTTCTTAATTAAATCTACTGGGGTTTTTTTTGTTTTTTTTTTAAGAAAGAGATTGGACAACCCGTTTGTCTGAATTGGTGTAGGGTCTCCTGCTCGAGCAGCGGGTTGGAGTGGAAGACCTCCAAGGTCCCTTCCAACTCTGTCACTACCATACTAGTGAGGCAGAGGTGGGTTTCAGCAGGTTCTGACCAGTTCTGGCGAACCGGTAGCGGAAATTCTGGGTAGTTTGGAGAACCGGTAAATACCACCTCTGGCTGGCCCCGCTCCCATCTATTCTCTGCTTACCAAGTCCCAGCTGATCAGGAGGAAATGGGGATTTTGCAGTAACCTTCTCCTGTCACACCCACCAAGCCATGCCACGCCCACCAAGCCATGCCACGCCCACCAAGCCACACCCACAGAACCGGTAGTAAAAAATTTTGAAACCCACCATCGTAGTGAGGCCACACTTGGAGCAGGGGTGGGCTTCAAAAATTTTAGCAAGGGGTTCTCTGCCTGGTTGCTGGGTGGGCGTGGCCATGGTGGGCGTGGCCTAGTTGGCCTCCTGCACCATGGTGGGCGTGGCCATGGTGAGCGTGGCCTAGTTGGCCTCCTGCACCACAGAGCCCGGGTAGGCCCACCCTACCCGGGCTCTGGAGGCTTTGTTTGAGCCTCCGGGAGGGTGAAACTGGCCTCCCCAGGCTCCAGAGGCCTTATAGAGGCTGGAAATGGGCCCGTTTACGGCTTTCCCAAACTTCCGATAGACCTGTTTTTCGCACTCCCGAGCCTCCACATGTGCCTTGCACTTACATGCATCCAAAATGGGCTGCGTGGGGACTCCTGGCACGGGAGGGGAGGGGTGGGCAAAGCCAGCAAGGACTGGGATTTGGGGGTTCTCCAAACTGCACAGAATCTTAGCTAGAGGTTCTCCCGAACCCCTCTATACCCACCCCTGATTTGGAGTATGGCATACAGTTCTGGTCACCACGATACAAAAAATAGATTCTGAGACCCTGGAATGTGTGCAGAGAAGAGCCACAAAAATGACAAAGGGTAAATCGTATGATGAACGATTGAAGGAGCTAGCTATGTCTAGCCTATCAAAGAGAAGGATTAGGGGGTGACACATGATAACTTGTTTAATGCTGTTCCCTTCCCACCAAAGGTGGTTCCTATTTTTTTGCATTTCTTACCTGCTTTTGAACTGGTAGGTTGGCAGAAGCTGGGATAAGTCACGGGAGCTCACCCCGTTACGCGGCACTCGGGATTCGAACCGCTGAACCGCTGTCCTTTCGACCGACAAGCTCAACGTCTTAGCCACTGAGCCACTACGTCCCTTATCTTAAGAATTAGGTCAGTCCTATTTTCAGAGAAAATATTTTTTTTTTTTAGAAATGGAAAGGCTGTAATGTTTTAGCAGCACGTACTAGGTCCAATTTTCCATGATTTCTTTTGAAGAAACTGTTCAATATATATATATATATTACAGTATTGTACACGGAGTGAAATTCAGTTTTCCTTAATACCTGTAATATGTTTTGAATGCTGCTATGTCTTTCTTATTTACTTATCTATAGGGGGGTTGGTTGAGCTGAGGATGATGAATTTTGCAGAATCCATGAATTCTCCTTGTCAGGGACTCCCCGTAGAAGTTATTATGAGAGGATGTCAAGAGAAATTGAAATATATATATATATATATATATATATATATATATATATATATATATATATATATATATATATATATATATATATATATATATATATATATATTCCTTATGTACCTTAGAGACCCCACCTCTGCTTCTTCCCTTGTCGTTTCTCGGAAAAATAAAAACTGGGCTGAAATGATGAATCCGGCGTGATTCATCATTTGGGATTTGCAAGATCTATGGTAGCTTCCCTTTTTGATCTCCAGCAGTAGATCCCATGCTGTTGGACAAAATCCTTGTTACTTCCTGCATCGCCAACTAAAATACATTCTCTTGGGGACAGTTCTATCATTGGGAAATCTGAGTTGGATGATAAGATAGCAGCCAATGTGCTGGGAAACTTTGATGGTGCTTTTATTCCTCCTGAAATCAAATTGATTTAGAATAACAGAGTTGGAAGGGACCTTGGAGGTCTTCTAATTCAACCCCCTGTTTAGGCAGGAAACCCTACACCACTTCAGACAAATGGTTATCCAACATCTTCTTAAAAACTTCCAGTGTTGGAGCATCCACAACTTCTGGAGGCAGGTTGTTCCACTGATTAATTATTCTTAGTGTCAGGAAATTTCTCCTTAGTTCTAGGTTGCTTCTCTCCTTGATTAGTTTCCACCCTTTGCTTCTTGTCCTGCCCTCAGGTGCTTTGGAGAATAGCTTGACTCCCACTTCTTTGGGGCAGCCCCTGAGATATTGATTTGGCTAACCTCTTCTCTGCACTATTATTTGAGGGGCTGCCACAAAGAAAAGGGAGTGGGTGTCAACTTACCTTCCAAAGCACCAGAAGGCAAGTCAAGAAACAATGGATGGGAACTCATCAAGGAGAGAAGCAACTTAGAACTAAGGAGGAATTTCCTGACAGTCAGAACAATTAACCAGTGGAACAACTTGTCTCCAGAAGTTATGAATGCTCCAACACTGGAAGCTTTTAAGAAGAGGTTGAATAACCATTTGCCTGAAGAGGTGTAGGGTTTCCTGCCTAAGCAGGGGGTTGGACTAGAAGACCTCCAAGGTCCCTTCCAACTCTGTTATTCTATTCTATTCTATTCTATTCTATTCTATTCTATTCTATTCTATTCTATTCTACTCTACTCTACTCTACTCTATTGTATTCTGTTCTGTTCTGTTCTGTTCTGTTCTGTTCTCTTCTCTTCTCTTCTCTTCTCTTCTCTTCTCTTCTCTTCTCTTCTCTTCTACTCTACTCTACTCTACTCTATTCTATTGTATTCTATTCTATTCTGTTCTCTTCTGTTCTCTTCTACTCTACTCTACTCTACTCTACTCTACTCTACTCTATTCTATTCTATTCTATTCTAATTCTACTCCACTCCATTCCACTCTACTCTACTCTATTCTTTTCTATTCCAAGTGTGGTCTTATCAAGGCCTTATAAAGTGGTATTAACACTTCACGTGATCTTGATTCTATCCCTCTGTTGATGCAGCCTAGGATCCTGTTGGCTTTTTCGGCATGGAATGGGACTCTCTGACTTAGGGGTTTGCAATGAAATCGTTGCTGAACCCCTTGTGTAAAACTTCACGCATATCTCTACCATCTAGTCATTTCTCCATCCTTGTTTTCGCCTTCGTTTTTCTCTCCTTCCCTTCTGGTTTCCTTTCTTTGTTCCGCTCCCACCGAAGAAAGGCGTAGTAGACTCGCAACCCATGGTTCGTTTTCGGATAAGGCCCCAAAGACTACACGTAATAAATACATGTTGGAGGAGGGAAGGAGAACCGTTTAGGTCTTGATGGCTGGCATCTTTTAGCCTTTCCAAGTCATGGGGGGTGGGGGGGGGTAGGGGGTTTGATGTGCTTCTCTGAGCTAAGCCTTCCTCTGTAGCAGCCTGTAGGATTTTGCCTCTAAATTCTTTCCAGCTGCAAAAGTCGGGGAGAAGCCCTGATAAGCGTTCCCCCCCCTCCCCAGTGTGGGAAGGAAACATTTGCCAGAGGTAGCTGCCGAAGGTCCAACTCTGTTCATTTTGAAGCATATGGAACATATTGTGGTCTGCGAAAGGATATATTTTAAGAATTCCTCCTGTATCTTCTCAAGGCCTGGCGTGCTGCAGGTGTCAGCAAAGGTTGCCGAGCATCCTGGCTTCCTTTTATCGTAAGGATGGGGTGGGGGGCAGAGGGGAGAGTTTGAGGAGACACAAAAGAATCCGTGGTTGGCGTTTTCAGAGGACTCAGCGCTGCTTCTGTAGAAGCTGAGGCTCTTCAGTGAAGCTGGGTGCACTTAACAACCATCGTGCTTGCTTAAGGGCCACTAAGTAAAGGTCGTAAAATCAGGAGAAGATCCACTTAACGACACTTGAGGCTTAAATTATAGTCCTCCTTCCTCAATTATAGTTTGCCTTCCATTGAGGACCTCTATACTGCACGAGTCAAAAAGAGGGCTGTGAAAATATTTACAGACCCCTCGCATCCTGGACATAAATTGTTTCAACTCATACCCTCAAAACGACGTTATAGAACAACTAGACGCAAGAGCAGAGGGTTGGACTAGAAGACCTCCAAGGCCCCTTCCATCTCTGTGATTCTATAATTCTAAGTGGACCTTTGCAATACTGTTCTTCAAAAAGATAGGCAAGATAAAACATTCATGCTGGGCATCAATACTTTCCATCCTTAATTACTTTTTTACAAATAGATTTTCATAGGCTTGAATGGCTCAGTGTGATTATTTTTGCTGTCTCCAGGGGCTGGAGACAAAGACCAACCGTAGGACACCTGGTGTGTTTTGACAGCGAAGAGGCTGTTTTGATGCTAACTAGTCTGTCGGACATAATGTTTGCTTGCTTCCGCATTTGGCTGAGTGGGGATGAAGAGGGACAAGTTACCAGGCACAAGTTACCCAGCAGGAAAGGTTTCCCTCTGGCCCCTTGACCGCTGACACAAGTGCTTGGATCAATAAGTCCAATCCATTATTGCTTCTCCAGGCTCAGAAGCCAGCTTGGTCCATCTCCTCTGGCCTATCTAAGTGCAGAAGAGATGAGTTGGAAAAAAATCTGAAGGCCCAAGTCAACAGAGAGAGCGGGTTGCTGAAATGTTCGCATCACACTTTCTCCGAAGCTGGTTGATGTTGGCTCAGTGGGAAGAGGAAGCACCGTGGAAGAAAAAAAAAAGGGGGGGATTGATAGTTTCACCCCCACACACACACAGGAGTTAGAGGGATCACTTTGATTAGGGGGCTGGAGGCTAAAACAAATGAAGAACGATTGCTGGAAGTGGGTATGTCTAGTTTATTGAAAAGAAGGACTAGGGGAGACATGATAGCAATCTTCCAATAGAGAGAGAGAGGGAGGGAGGGAGGCAGAGAAAGAGAGAGGGAGGGGGCAGAGAGAGGGAGAGGGAGAGGGGGAGAGAGGGAGAGAGAGAAAGAGAGAGGGAGGGAGGCAGAGAGAGAAGGGGGAGAGGGAGAGGGAGAGAGAGAGAGAGGGAGGGAGGGAGGCAGAGAGAGGGGGAGGGAGAGAGGCAGAGAGAGGGAGGGAGGGAGAGAGGGAGAGAGAGAGAGGGAGAGAGAGTGAGTGAGAGAGAGAGTGAGAAGAAATAATTTGGTTTAAAATTCGGATTTTATTTTCTCATGATGGTTAAGTAACAGAAAACAGAATGATAGAGCTGGAAGGGACCTTGGAGATCTTCTACTCCAGCCCCACTGCTGAGGCAGGATACCCTATACTATTCCAGACAAGTGGCTGTCCAGTCTCTTCTTAAAAGCCTCCAGTGATGGAGCACCCACAATTTCTGGAGGCAACTGATTAATTGTTCTCACTGTTGGGAAATTTCTCCTTATTTCTAGACTGCAACTCTCCTTGGTTAGTTTCCATCCATCGCTTCTTGTCCTGCCTTCAGGTGCTTTGGAGAATTAGTTGACCGCCCTCTTCTTTGTGGTGGCCCCTCAGATATTGGAACCCTGCTGTGATGTCACCTTTAGTCAGTGGTGGGATTCAAATAATTTAATGCCCTAATGACCAGCTGGGTAGGCATGGCTCTGTGGTCATGTGACCGTGTGGGCATGGCCAACTCAATATCACTCATGTCAATGGGCGCTTCGCCTTAGCTGTTACAATGTACTAAGGGTTAACCAGAGGCAGTTTCTCTAAGCAGGGCAATAAGGATTAGGCTAGAAACACCACCAGAATGTTTCCTTCCTGCCTTCCTTACAGGATTAGTCCTGTAAAGTGGGGGAAAAAAACTAAATAAGATTTCTTCCAACAACCAGTTCTCCAAACTGCTTAGAAAGTTAACAACTGGTTCTCCCGAATCGGTGCGAACTGGCTGAATCCTACCACTGCCCCTAGTCATTCTTTCCACTAGACTAGACTTACCCAATTCCTGCAACTGTTCTTCATATGTTTTAGCCTCCAGCCTTCTGATCATCTATGTTTATATTTTCTGCACTCTTTTCAGAGTCTCTGCGTGTTCTATGATGTGGAGATGAAAGACTTTTATTAGAAGGCAGACAAAGAAGGTGAAGGAAGAGCCACATTCACGGAATCATGGTTAGCAAATCCCCATATCGATCTTCCTAAGTGGAGAAAAGAAAACCGTGTGCATTTAGGACAGGGGAAGGCGAGCGAGTGTGCATCCACTCTCCGGCCAACATGGTTTTCAATTCCTCCCCTGAGCCTCGTGGCCATCGAACGGCTCAAAGCAGGAGAGCCACGTTCCTTGATAAATCAAGGCAGCTGTCAGCCCGAATTTCACAGGTCTGAACATGGAATCGTTTGCAACCGAGCCTCAGAGAGGGGATGTTCGCAACGCGTGCTGCATCTGGCGTGAAAATCAAAAATTTGCTAGGTGGTTGTGATACCACGGAGGGAAGTGTCGGTCCCTGACATCTTGGGTTGGGTAGAAGAATTCAGATGTTCTCACCTGGCACGTTTTGGGGGAGAGGCAAAGTTATTATTTTAAAATATTTTATTTTATTTTATTTTATTTTATTTTATTTTATTTTATTTTATTTTATTATTTTATTTTATTATTTTATTTTATTTTATTTTATTTTATTTTATTATTTTATTATTTTATTTTATATTTTATTTTATTTTATTTTATTATTTTATTTTATTTTATTTTATTTTATTTTATTTTATTTTATTTTATTTATTATTTTATTTATTTTATTTTATTTTATTTTATTTTATTTTATTATTTTATTTTATTTTATTTTATTTTATTATTTTATTTTATTTTATTTTATTTTATTTTATTTTATTTTATTTTATTATTTTATTTTATTTTATTTTATTTTATTATTTTATTATTTTATTTTATTTTATTTTATTTTATTATTTTATTATTTTATTTTATATTTTATTTTATTTTATTTTATTTTATTTTATTTTATTATTTTATTTTATTTTATTTTATTTTATTATTTTATTTTATTTTATTTTATTTTATTATTTTATTTTATTTTTGTATTGTATTGTATTGTATTGTATTGTATTGTATTGTATTGTATTGTATTGTATTGTATTGTATTGTATTGTTTGTCAAACAAGTACAAGATGAGCTAAAGGGCCGCCATCAGTGAGCTGTTGGACAGTATTACTTGGTCTGCTGTGTGGATGTTTGGGTGGTTTAGGGATGGGGGATTTGTGGTGGGTGGGAGTGTGTTTGGGGATTGTTATGTGTGTTGGACCTGGTCTTTGGGTGTTAAGTGAATTTGGTTTTATGGGTATACTGTGTATACACATACAATAACAATAAAGTTGTTGTTGTTGTTGTTGTTGTTGTTATTATTATTATTATTATTATTATTATTATTATTATTATTATAACAGGTATAAGTATAAACATGGACATGAGCACAGGTAATGAGTACAAATAAATGGGACCGTGGGACAAGGACGGTAGGAACACTGGTGTGCTTATTTTATTTTTTTTTAAATTTATATGCCGCCCTTCTCCAAAGACTCAGGGCGGCTTACAATGCGTTAAGCAATAGCCTTCATACTTTTTGTATATTTATACAAAGTCAGTTTATTGCCTCCACAATCTGGGTCCTCATTTTACCTACCTTAGAAAGGATGGAAGGCTGAGTCAACCTTGAGCCTGGTGAGATTTGAACTTGCAGTAATTGCAGACAGCTGGTGTTAATAACAGTGCTTTAGTCCACTGTACTATGTACTATTATACTATGTATTGTACTATTATGCATGGCCCCTTTACGGACCACTTAGGAATGGGTGAGGTCAACAGTAGACAGTTTAAGATTGAAGCTGTGGGGTCTGAGGAAGTAACAACAGAGTCAGGTAGTGCATTCCAGGCATTGACCGCTCTGTTGCTGAAGTCGTATTTTCTGCAATCGAGTTTGGAGCGGTTTACCTTGAGTTTGTATGTATTGTTTGCCTGTCTATTATTGAGGTTGAAGCTGAAGAAGTCATTGACAGGTAGGACGTTGTAGCAGACAATTTCGTGTACTACATTTAGGTCAGATCGTAGGCGGGGTAGTTCCAGGTTGTCCAAGCTCAAAATTTCAAGTCTGGTGGCATAAGGGATTCTATTGTGAGCAGAGGAGTGGAGGACTCTTCTCGTGAAATACCTCTGGACTTGCTCAATTGTATTAATATCTGATATGCAGTGCGGGTTCCAGGCAGACGAGCTGTATTCGAGAATTGGTCTGACAAAGGTTTTGTATGCCCTAATTTGCAGTATAATATTACTGGAGGAAAATTAGGTTAACAACACTTGATGCCTCTTTGGCAATGCTGTTACAGTGGGCTCTGGCACTCAGATCATGAGAGATGAGTACTCCAAGGTCCTTGATAGAGTGAGAGTCATCTCCCAACCCCCACCCACATATCTGTTCTGTCCCCGTCCCACACACACACACACACAGATGGCCCGGAGTTAATAAGCCACACAACAAAATCTTTGAAGATAAAGCTGGCAGCAACCCAGTGGCTAGCTGCCAATTCAGACTTTACTCACACAAAACAAAGATTAGACTGCAAGCATTCCAATAAAGCAGGCAAAGTTTCAACAATACAAGGATTAGTCCAAATGCAGTCCGACAAGGCAGGCAGAAGTCCAGTAACGCAGAGATCATGGATTATTTCTAGTTTTTGCTCGTCACAAACTGAACCGGCCACCACACCCACATTTATACCCTGTGGGATGTGGTCCAGTGACTCAGCTAATCTCTGGCACACCTTCCCCTCTGCTGCGCACGCTTCTCCCTGCGCCGCTGCTGAGGATCCAGCCAGCACTTATCTACTTCATCGCTGGCCATCTGTGGCTGCGGGGACGTGCTTGGCTGTGGCCTTCAGTGTCCTCCGGAGGCATTGCCAGAGAGGAGGGTCCTGGGAAGGGAGGCCTTCCCAACTCCTCTCCCTCACTCTCAGAGTCTGCATCTGTTGATAGCCCAGGCTCAGGCAACGGAACCACAACAAAATCCAAATTTTGGCTTGGGTAGAATGCAAATGTCCTCCTTGCATATTTTGGGGGAGAGGGGAACGCGAGTGTTTTTCATTTGAAATAGGTGTGGGGAGCATGCCACGGAAAGTGAGAACATGGCAGTTTGTCACTGAATTTTTCAAACCGGCGTGATCTTGGCAGGCATTTCTGTCCTGCCAATGCAGGTTTTTTTTTCTTTCTCCCTTTCTGTCCCCCGGGAGAAATTCTCAGGCTGACGAATAGTCATGACAAATGAAATTGGAGCAAAACCATCAAGGAACTTCAGCCAGCCCAAAACAGCAGTTCACAAAACAGCTGAGACTTCTTTAAAAAAAATAAAATTAATAATAATAATAATAACCCAAACGGCACCCAACTGAGCTGGGTTTAAATCAGGGGTTAAACCCAGCAGGTTCTGACAGGTTCTGGAGAACCGGTAGTGGACATTTTGAATAGTTCAGAGAACCGGCAAATACCACCTCTGGCTGGCCCCAGGAGTGGGGAGGGAATGGGGATTTTGAAGTATCCTTCCCCTGCCACACCTACCAAGCCACACCCACAGAACTGGTAGTAAAAAAAAATTGGATTTCACCACTAGTTTAAATAATGTGCTGCAGCAGGAATACAAGGCAATGAAAAAAGACTTGGAAAGAATTCCAAAATAGCATTTTCTGGCACCAAAACGATAACAGCGTGGTCCCAGATGGACTTCTCTCTTGGACATGTTCTGTGTTATTTAAATTGCCTTCCAGGGGGCAAATTTCCCCCCCAAATTGGCTTAAAGGTCTATAGAATTTATGTATATTTTTTTCCCCTTGGCTGCTTACATCAGGAGCTGCCTTGAGCCTTTAGCTGAACAGCCGTAACTGGAACAAATAAATAAACAGAAATAAATAAATAAATAACAGCTCCATATAAATTAGTTCTGAATAATAAATAAGTTAGAAATCGTTTCTATGAGTTTTGTAACCAGCTGTAAAAGTAAAGGAAATTGAATCTGACTTTGGTGATTCCTGAGTAGCAATGGAGAAGTGTCTGCTTCTGGAGTGTTTTTCAGCTTTAGCCTTAGCCTTTAGCCTCTTAGCCCTGAGATTACCTTGTGGTCTCCCTTCCGATATCTAAATCTCAATTTAGCATCATGTCAAACTCATCTGCCAAAAATCTTCTAAACCCAGCTATCACGGGACCCTTCTGTTGTGGCCCGCTAGCGGCTAGCAAAGCTGGCAGCAGATTCGGACAGTGAGGAGGTTGGGGAGGAACGTGGGCCAGTCCTGGAGTCTAGGGAAGGCTCGGACGATGGCTCTGAGTCAGAGGCAGAGAGGGTGTCAAGGCCATCTGGTAGTTTTTTGCTGCCTCTGGACTCTTCGGAGTCTGACATCAGCGAGGCCTATTCCCAATGTGCACATGGGCAGAGCTGCCAGAAGACAGGAACAATTAAGGAAACAGGGTTGACCTGGGAGTAAGGCTTGGAGATGATTGGCCCCTCCCATAAGACATAAAAGAAGAGCGAACAAGACGTGAGCTTTTGCAGGAAGCAATTAGTTCATCTGGCCAATTCAAGATTTGAAAAAACTGTTTGTGACTCTGTGCCAAGTTTGGTCTTGTCCTGCATCTGGAAATTAGCTCTCTGGCAGCATTCCACATGAGATAAGTGGGTGTTGATAACCTTCCTCTGAAAGACTGTTTATCAAACCTTGCAGACTGTAAATGAAAGTAATTTACAGCCGTATGAATTAAAGAGATTTGCCGGGACAAAGTTTGCGCTGTTTAATTTCTAAGGAAGCCTAGCTCAGAACATCTTCCTCCATTTGCTGGCCTGAAATATTTTTACTCTCTTTATGTGGCATTTCCTGTTCAAGCTACAAAACAGTCTTCGCCTTACGACCAAAACAGGGACCAGAAGTTCTGTCGTTAAGCAAGGTGGTTGTTAAGTGAGTCATGCCCGATTGTTGTTGTTAAGCGGATTGTTGCATTTGCTAAGCGAATCACACCGTCGTAAAGCAAAAACCCAGCTTGTCGTATTGACTTTGTTCGTTGAAAGCTGGCTGGGAAGGTCTCAAATAGTGATCACATGACCCTGGGACATTGCAACGGTTGTAAATACAATTGCCAATCACCCAAATTTTGGTCATGTGACCTTGGGGGCGTCTGTAAGTGAGAGGATCCCGTCGTAAGTCATTTTTCTCAGTGCCGTTGCAACTTTCAATGGCCGCCAAAGGAGTTAAGTCGAGGATAAACAACGACAATAACAATAGTTTGAGTAGTCTCTAACTAACAGCTCCCCCTGGTGGATGCACAATGGACGTGAGTTCATAGTTCGAACATGACAACCTCGGCAGTCCCTTCTTCCAAAAGCTTACACGAATATGGAATTTCTCCCTCAATTCAAATGCATGTTGGCTGTTCCATGACCTGCTTAGATTAAAGACGTCCAAACTGGAGAATTTGCTCATTTTTTTTTAGCTGCCCAGTTTGCCGTTCACAACAGACAATTTTCATCTAAAGCTAAAAGGGAAATACAGTACAGCCGCCTATTTCTCCCCTCCCACATTTTATCCTAAAATAATGATTTGCAGATTGCATGCATGTACCGAAAGATTAAATACAGCTTCCTCTTAGTCCATTTCACCCATGCCTCTGCTTTTCCCACCCCCATATGATAAATATCAGACTGCGTTTTTATATGCAGGTATTCCTTGACTTATAACCATTCCTTTTAGGGACTGTTTGAAGTTACAACGGCACTGAAAAAAGTGGGTTATGATTGTTTTTCACACTTACGACTGTTGCAGCAAAACCACCCCTCCCCATAGTCACGTGATCAAAATTCACACTTGGAATGTAGTAGTAGGAGCCTTGGTGGAGCAGCGGACTAAAGTGCTGTTAAGTAGCAGTTAGCTGCCAGCTGCCTGCAATTACTGCGAGTTCAAATCTCACCAGGCTCAAGGTTGACTCAGCCTTCCATCCTTCCAAGGTAGGTAAAATGAGGACCTGGATTGTGGGGGCAATAAGCTGACTTTATATAAAAAAGAATACTGCTTAGGGGGGCCCCAAAAGCCCTACTAAGCAGGTACATACAAAAGTATGAAGGCTATTACTTAACGCACTGTAAGCCGCCCTGAGTCTCCAGAGAAGGGCGGCATATAAATCGAACCAATAAATAAATAAATAAATAAATAAATAAATAAATAAATAAATAAATAAATAAAATGTATTTATGACAGTTGCCATATCCTAGGGTCATGGCAGAGGGATCAAGGAGATCATAGAATGGATCCCACTTGATCAAAAGCATCCACGAAAAGAGATCCTCAAACAAGATGAATCAACCACATCGGCCAATATTGCTGGCCCCATTGGCTGTAGAAAGCTCAGGACCATATGGGTTAGAAACATGCAGAACAGTGATGGGTTGTCCCTGGTTCGGACGGGTTCACAAGAACTGATAGTAAAACCAGCAGGAGACTCCGCCCCCTGACCTGGACGTCATCAGAGTTGATCTGTGCCAGTGGTGGGTTTCAAATTTTTTTTACTACTGGTTCTGTCGGTGTGGCTTGGTGGGTGTGGTATGGCTTGGTGGGCGTGGCTTGGTGGGCATGGCAGGGGAAGGATACTGTAAAATCTCCATTCCCACCCCACTCCAGGGGAAGGATACTGCAAAATCCCCATTTCCTCCCAATCAGCTGGGAATTGTAAGGCAGAGAATAGATGGGGGCGGAGCCAGTCAGAATTTTGACTACCGGTTCTCCAAACTACTCAAAATTTCCGCTACCGGTTCTCCAGAACCTGCTGGAACCCAACTCTGATCTGCGCGTGCGCAGAAGACCATGTAGGTGCGCGGCGAACCGGTAGTAAAGGTAAGTAGAACCCACCTCTGATGCAGAAGAGGCCTGCAGTGGATAGACTCATGATGGTGAACCTATGGCAGATGTGCCAGAGGTAGCACACCCTCTCTGGGGGCAGGCACACCGTCGCCAGATGCTCTTCTGGTTTCCAGAGCGCATGTGGTTTCTGGCGCGCATTTCTGGCCAACTGGTCTCCAGAAAACAGCCCAAAAAACAGGCTGTTTTCCAGCCCAAAAACAGCCCCCAAAACAGCTCCCAAGATGCCCAAAAAGCAGGCATACGTACGCCAGCCAGCTGGTTTTTGGATTTCCGACACTCAGGCGCATGTGCAATTCGGTTTGGGCACTCCGTGCCAAAAAGGTTTCGCCATCACTGGGATCGACAATGGTTACAATGATGATCAAGTATTTATAAATAATGATTTGCTCCATTCTGAAAATGTATGTAGCTGTGTTAGGTAATTTTACAGGCAATTGAAACCATAGCGAAACAGGGGTCTTTAAATAGCTAACTGTTCCTTTTTGTCTCCAAGGTACCCGGTGTTTATCCGTGACAGCAAAGTCAAAATGTACACAGAAGAGACAGCTTAAATAAATCAAATGGGATCATTCCACACCAGGCTGTGCAGATTTTAAGGGGGGTGGATGGGATGCATTTGAAGCCCACACCGATGTGGCCGGATCTGAAGGATCTTGGATTTTTGAGGATCCATTAGGGGGTGAAATCCAGTAGGTACTGACAGGTTCTGGAGAACCGGTAGTGGAAATTTTGAGTAGTTCGGAGAACTGGCAAATACCACCTCTGGCTGGCCCCAGAGTGGAGTGGGAATGGGGATTTTGCAGTATCCTTCCCCTGGAGTGGGGTGGGAATGGGGATTTTGCAGTATCCTTCCCCTGGAGTGGGGTGGGAATGGGGATTTTGCAGTATCCTTCCCCTGGAGTGGGGAGGGAATGGGGATTTTGCAGTATCCTCCCCCTGGAGTGGGGGAGGGAATGGAGTTTATTAAGGGCAAATAGAAATACATGTTATTTCAACAGCAAGGAAGATGAAGCAGGAAGGGTTATACTGATTGATCGATTCAAAGAGGAGAAGGTATTTATGTTTTTTATTTGGATATCAGTTCTGGATTTTGTGCATGTGATGAAAAAAAAAAAATGAAACCGACTTCCATTTGAGATACTCCAGGCACGGTTTAGGTCAACGCACACAATTTTAAATTCTATGGATTCAAAGAAGATTTTTGCGTGATTTATGGGGCAGCCTTTTGCAGCAGGTTTGGGAGGCAAAAACCAGCTTTAAAGAGGAAATACCCTCAAACTTGCAGCCAAAAAGAAAAGGAAAAAAGTGTTTATTTCTTTTTGGCTTTGGTTCTATGAACGATCACACTCCTCCCACTAACAGTGTGATTTGCTGTTACAACAGCAGCAACTACAACTTTCTGATCCTATTTGGCACATCTCCTTGTAGACCCAAAAGGCAACTGGACTTCCCTGGTTTTTTTCTTTGAAAACATTTCGCTTCTCATCCAAGAAGCTTCTTCAGTTCTGAACTGATGTAGTTGTTTCTTCTTCTTCTTCTTCACCTCCTCTTCCTCCTCTTCTCCTTCTCCTTCTCCTCTTCTTCTTTCCTTCTCCTTCACCTCCTCCTCCTCTTCTTCTCCTTCTCCTCCTTCTCCTCTTCTCCTCCTCCTCCTCCTCCTTCTCCTCTTCTTCTTCTCCTCCTCCTCCTCTTCTTCTCCTCCTCCTCCTCCTTCTTCTTTGCCTCCTCCTCCTCTTCTTCTTCTTTTCCTTCTCCTCCTCCTCCTCTTCTTCTCCTTTGCCTCCTCCTCTTCTTCCTCTTCCTCCTCTTCCTTTTCCTCCTCCTCCTCCTCTTCTTCTTTTTCTCCTCTTCCTCGTCTTCTTCTCCTCCTCCTTCTCCTTCTCCTCCTCTTCTTCTCCTCCTTCTCCTTCTCCTCCTCCTCCTCCTCCTCTTCCTCCTCCTCCTTCTTCAACTTCTCCTCCTCTTGTCCTTGTCCTTCTCCTCCTTCTTCTTCTCCTCCTTCCTTCTTCCTGTCTTCCTCCCTCCCTCCCTAAAAATTAGGGAGTTGTGTTGAGAAAGGCAGACGGATGGCCGAATCCATGATGTAAAGCTTGTCAGAATGCAGATTTTGAGAGCATTTCCTCTCCGTCCCAGGCTCGGGTGTCTGGTCTTGAATCTCGACTGCTTCGGGGATGGGGAGACAAGACCGAGAGACCCCAATGACTCATCTCATCCAACCCCGCAGCTTCGGTCCACAGATAGTGCTGGGAAATCGGTTTCTCTTCATTAAAGGGAGAGAGGTTGAAAGTATAGAGATAACTGGTAATCTTTCAAAATAAACACTTCATATTTGCTCAGAACTCAGCTGAGAACTGCTAAGGCTGGTACAGGGGTGTCCTCACTCACACCCCTTGCGGGGGCCTTGGGAGCAGGAGGCGAGGTAGAGGGGATGGAAGTTGATGGAAAGGTTATCCTTGTAATATGGCATTCCCAGGAATAAAGGGGGTAGAACTGGGGAGGAGGACTAGGCAAGTGGTGGGGGGGTTTGCAAGGGAAGATTAATGGTACGGCTGAAATTGATGGAGTTAGGCCATGGGTTCGATCTCTACACAAGCATTTCCTTTTTCAGTCGCAAGGTGCCCTGGTCAAAGGAAGGGAAGGAATGAAAAACGGAAGGGTTCATTTCAAAAGAAGGGAAATTGGCCATCAAGCCACACCCTCTTACGTTTTCAATCCAGGTGGGATAAAACATACAGTCATAGGGCTGGAAGGCACCTCAGAGGTTTTCTAGTCCAACTCCATGCTCAAGGTAGGAGATCTTGTACAAGAGATGGGATTCAGCCGGTTCAGGCAAATAGGATGTTAATTTTAATGTGGTTCGCCGAACCGGTAGTTGCAAAGACTGGCTGACCTCGCCTCCCCTGCCCCACCCTTCCCAGGAGTCTCCATGCAGCCTGTTTTGGATGCCAGGTAAGTGCAGGGCCCGTGCGGAGGCTCTGAGAGGGCGAAAAATGGGCCTACCGGAAGTTCCAGAAGTCCGGAAACGTACCCGTGATCAAAATTCAGATGCTTGGCAACCGCTTCATACGTGCAGCATCCCGAGTGTGTGTGTGTGTGTCACACAATCCCCTTTTGCGACCTTCCAACAAGCAAAGTCAAGGGGGAAGCCAGATTCACTTAACAACCGTGTGACTCATTTATCAACGGCAGCGATTCGCTTAACAAATGTGCCAAGGAAGGTCGTAAAAAAGAGGCAAAACTCTCTTAACGGAAGTCTCGCTTGACAACAGAGATTTGGGGCTCTGTTGTGGTCGTAAGTCGAGGATTACCTGTATTAGGTCAGGCTAAAACACCCTGAATGTAATTCAGTGAAGGGGACATGGTGGTTCAGTGGCTAAGACTCTGAGCTTGTCGATTGAAAGGTCGGCAGTTCAGCAGTTCGAATCCCTGGTGCTGCGTAACAGGGTGAGCTCCCGTGACTTGTCCCAGCTTCTACCAACCTAGCAGTTTTAAAGCAGGTAAAAAATGCAAGTAGAAAAATAGGGACCACCTTTGGTGGGAAGGGAACAATGTTCCATGGGCCTTTGGCGTTGAGTCATGCCGGCCACATGACCATGGAGACATCTTTGGACAGCGCTGGCTCTTCAGCTTGGAAACGGAGATGAGCAGCGCCCCCTAGAATCAGGAACGACTAGCACATTTGTGCGAGGGGAACCTTTCCCTTTACCTTAAGACACCTGAACATAGAAAAAAAGCCGAGTGAAGGTGGCTGGGGCAGGATGCCCTCATTTCAGCAAGAAGAAGAACCTGCAGCTGGCAATAAAATTAATTTTCCCCACTAATATATACAAAGCTTTTCCTTTGGAGACCGATGACTTCAGATGATCAAAGTCTGTAAGTGGTACTTAGGCTATCAGTTTCGCCCCTTTAATGCCTTTCTGTCAAAACAAACTGCTCCAAAAAAGCATGGGATTGTAATGTTTCCTCATCTCTTACAAAAAGAAGAAGAAAAAAACTCTTTAAGTATTTGATAATATATACAGAAAGACCTATTAGATGAGAGGGGGTCATCGTACTTACAGCTCAAAGTAAACATTCTTAGGGCCGCACAAGATAGAAGCTTGATAGAAGCAGTGAGTTCAAATTCAGCCCTGGAAAAAGAGAGAGAGAGAGAGAGAGAGAGAGAGAGAGGTGGGTGTCTCAGTTGTGTTTGCGGTGTTCGTTTGGAGCAGGCGGAAGGGGTCTGGGAGAAAAGAGAGAGAGAAATGGGTTTAGAAAGGATCGGAGGTTGAAACCGGAAACAGCTCGCTTTAATCTCTTATAAGGCTCTGAGAGTTTAAATGGATTTCCAGGAGGAAGATTACACGGGTTTTGATGTTTCCACCTAATTTCCCTCCTGCATTGTGCTCCCTCTTTTTGCAGGTGTTTCTAGGGTAGAAAGAAGGAAAGAAAAAAAGGAAAAGAGAAGGGGAAAAGTAAAGAAAGAAGAAAGAGAGAGAGAGAAAGAAAGAAAAGGAAAGAAGGAAGAATAGAATAGAATAGAATAGAATAGAATAGAATAGAATAGAATAGAATAGAATAGAATAGAATAGAATAGAATAGATTTTTTTATTGGCCATGTGTGATGGGACACACAAGGAATTGGTCTTGGTGCATACACTCTCAGTGTACATAAAAAGAAAAGAAGGAAGGAAAGAAAAGAAAGAAAAGAATAAGGAAGGAAGAATAAGGAAGGAAGAAAAGGAAAAGAGGAAGGAAGGAAGGAAGGAAAGGGCAAAGGAAAGGAAAGGAGGGAAATAAAGAAAAGAAAGAAAAGAAAGAAAAGAAAGAAAGAAAAGAAAGAAAAGAAAGAAAAAGAAAAAGGAAGAAAGAAAGAAGAAAAAGGAAGGAAGGAAGGAAGGAAATAAGAAAGAGAAAGAAAAAAAGAGAAAGATTTTAATAAGGACGGTGGAAGTTTTGATGCTTGACTGCTCTCACATTCTCATTTTTCTAGCCTTAATTTGTTCCACCCTACTTTGTGACTTAACCCGCCTAGGTGGTGTTTTCTTTTGTCTGACAATGTGCCCTACTCTATGCGTTGGGCAATGCGTTCTCCATAATCTGCACTCCCCACAGAATTATTTATTTATTTATTAAATTTGTATACCGCCCTACTCCCGAAGGACTCAGGGCGGTGAACAGCCATAAAATAAAACATATAGATACAAAATTTAAAATAGAGATAAAACTAATTAAATAAATTTGGCTGAACCATTTTAAAACCCCAATAAATTAAAACCAAATTTAAAATTCCATTTAAAAAGAGGAAAAGTTTAGGTCAGGCCAGCTTGATGGAATAAGAACGTCTTAAGCGCGCGACGGAAGGTACGCAGATCCAGAATCCTCCGTATCTCCGAGGGGAGCTCGTTCCAGATCGTAGGTGCCCCCACAGAGAAGGCTCTCTCCCTGGGGGCTGCCAGTCGACATTGTTTGGCCGACGGCACCCGGAGGAGCCCCTCTCTATGGGAGCGTACTGGTCGGTGGGAGGCTATTGGTGGTAGTAGGCGGTCCCGTAAATAACCAGGTCCTAAGCCATGGAGCGCTCTAAAGGTGATAACCAAAACCTTGAAGCGCACTCGGAAGACCACCGGGAGCCAGTGCAGCTCGCGCAGGAGAGGCGTTACATGGGAGCGCCACGTCGCTCCCATCACCACCCGCGCGGCCGCACTCTGCACCAGTTGGAGCCTCCAAGTGCTCCTCAAGGGGAGCCCCATGTAGAGAGCGTTACAATAGTCCAGACGGGAGGTGACGAGGGCATGAGTGACCGTGCGTAACGAGTCCCGATCCAGAAAGGGACGCAACTGGCGAATCAGGCGGACCTGATAAAAAATCCTCCCGGTCACGGCCGTCAAGTGCTCTTCTAAAGACAGCCGTGAATCCAGGAGGACACCCAAGTTGCGAACCCTCTCCGTGGGGGCCAATGCTTCGCCCCCAATAGTCAGCGATGGCACCAGGTGACTATATCGGGACGTCGGAAACCACAGCCACTCTGTCTTGGATGGGTTGAGCCTGAGCCTGTTTCTTCCCATCCAGAATGCCCTCTGCATGAGGGCTGGGTGGATGCCTGCATTGCGGAGTTCCGAAGGGGTGGCTATTTTCATTTAATTTCATTTACTTCGATGTATTGGCCATCCAACTCCAGTGGGCTATTGAGGAGAGATATCTCGGTTTGAAAATTGTCAATCAGGGGCCTCCAAACTCTTCAGCTCATTGACCACTTCTTGAAATTTCAGAGTACAGGTACTCCTCGACTTAGGACCACAATGGAGCCCAACATTTCCGTTCTTAAATGAGACATCTGTTCAGTGAGTTTTGCCCCATCTTACGACCTTTCTTGCCCCAGTTGCTAAGTAAATCGCTGCAGTTGTTAAGTGAGTACCACGGTTGTTAAGTGAATTTGGCTTCCCCATGGACTTTGCTTGTCAGAAGGTCACAAAAAGGAAACACGTGATCCCGCGGCACTCCGACCTGTCATAAATATGTTGCTAAGTATCTGAATTTTGATGACGTGACTATGGGGATGGTTGCAATGGTCATAAGTCAGTTTTTTTCATTGCTGTTGTAAATTCGAATGGTCACTAAATGAGGACTCGCTGCATTTGAGAGGTGTGACCATCAGACCTTTCCTAGAGAATAGTGCATGACAGTCCTACAAAAGCAAGGGGTTTAAGGTCCCTTCCAACTCTGTTATTCTGTTCTGTTCAGATTCCCAGTAATATCAACCTCATTGTCACCAAGTCAGCTGACTTAACTCCTTGGGATTATTAGAGAGAGCCAATGTTGCTCCCAAGCTGGAGCAAACCTCCAGATATCACCACAAGCTGGAAGATTGAAGAAAACCACTAAAGGGGAAGCTGGGGGCACCCTGTCATCTCTTGATGGACTTGGCGGCTCTGTGTCACAACTGTTAAGTTGTCATCCTGATCTGCAAAAATTCACAAGTGTGGGAGAAGAAGTGCTGATTGCTATAGGCTAAAAGGCTTGGAATAATAAGGCAAGGAGCACTATTAGAAAGGAGAAAATATTATCTTAAATGTCTTCTTCTCCTCCTCTTCCTCCTCCTCCTTCTCTTCTTCTTCTCCTCCTCCTCTTCTTCCTCTTCTTTTTCTTTGTCTTCTCCTTCCTTCCTTCCCTCTTCCTCCTTTTCTTCTTCCTCCTTTTCCTTTTCTTCTTCCTCCTCCTCCTCCTCCTTCTCTTCTTCTTCTCCTCCTCCTCCTCTTCTTCTTCATCTTCATCTTCTTCATCTTCTCCTTCTTTCCTTCCTTCCCTCTTCCTCCTTTTCTTCTTCCTCCTTTTCCTTTCCCTCCTCCTCCTCCTCCTCCTCCTCCTCCTCCTCCTCCTCCTCCTCCTCCTCCTCTTCTTCTTCTTCTTCTTCTTCTTCTTCTTCTTCTTCTTCTTCTTCTTCTTCATCTTCTTCTTCTCCTTCCTTCCTTCCTCCTCTTCCTCCTTTTCTTCTTCCTCCTCCTCCTCCTCCTCCTCCTCCTCCTCCTCCTCCTCCCCTCCTCCTCCTCTCCTTCTTCTTCCTCCTATATCACAAAGTTCAACAGAGGAAATTCCAGAGGAAGATGGACCCTGCTATCTATTAATTACTGACAGGCAGCATGTAGAAGATCTCTTTGAAGTAACCCAGCTGGGAAAGTTTGTGTATTGTCCAAGCTTCAAATAAATTGGGGAAAACTCATTTTCCTCATTCATTTCTGATCAGAATCCCACCCACCATTGTCCATTCATCTCCTCATCTTAACACTTCTCCATAATTACTTTCCATCCTACAAACAAGACCTTAACTTGCTTAATTATTTTGTTTCCAATATTGCTCGATCAGAAAACAAGTAAAGCCATACAAAATTAAGCTCTACTGAATGGGCTCTGGTTTGGGATCGTGGGCCAAGTGTCTCCCCTCAAAGGGAAAAAAAAATAGTGTCATCCTATGATTGCCAGGACTTCTCTAGAGAACCAGAAGACCACGTCCTGCTCAATTGGCAAAGTTTATGGGGGGAAAATTTAAAAATCACACCAGCAACTTCCTACAAGGAAAACCTCTATAAGATGTTCTATAGGTAGCACCTCCTCCTCACAAGATTATCACACATGAATAAGGGGAAATCCTTGATATGCTGGAAGTGTGGCGAGACCTTTGGGAATTACTACCACATGTGGTGGGAATGCCCAAAGGTGCAGAAATTTTGAAATTTACTAAAGAACTGGCTGGAAGAAATTTTACTAACAGATATAGAGGTCAAACTGGAATTTTTCTTATTGGGAATTATAGAAAGAAAATATAAGAAAGATACAAATTATTTATTATTGCATATAGTCACAGCAGCACGAATAGCCTTCGCTCAAAAATGAAAGAGAACGATATTCCAACTGAAGAGGAAATATTACTGAAAATGTTTAACTGAGCAGAAATGGACAGACTCTCTTCGGAACTCAAGCATAAAAGCGAAAATAAGTACTACAAAATCTGGGAACAATTTTATGATTGGATAGATAACAAGAGGGCAGCCAAGACAAATGTATAGTGTTAGAACAAAAATATAGATGTTATAATAAATAAATGTATGTTTAAGAGATAAATAAATATATCGAAATAAGGGGAAAAGTATTCATATCCTATCATATTATGCTTAAATAGTGAACAAAGCTTAAGAACTATATGTTTATATGACTACTAATATTATTGTAAAGTGACGGAAGGTGTCTTAGCCACTGAGCCACTGCGTCCCTCTATGATCCAACGTTTCAACGGTTGCAAATTTAAACTAGAGCCTCTGTGCAGAAATGATAAGGAATCCAAGCACTCAAAATCAAGACACTTTTATGGTTAGGTAGAAAGAAGGAAAGAAGGAAAGAAGGAAAGGGAAGGAAGGAAAGAAGGAAAGAAGGAAAGAAGGAAAGAAGGAAAGAAGGAAGGAAAGAAGGAAGGAAGATGGAGATGGAGATGTTCCTCAGGGAAGAACATGGCAACCTTGAAGCCTGGCTAGGTGGCTCAGTGGCTAAGACGCTGAGCTTGTCGATCAGAAAGGTCGGCAGTTCGAATCCCTAGTATAGGGCTCCTGCATGAGCAGGGGGTTGGACTGGATGACCTCCAAGGTCCCTTCCAACCTTTGTTACTGTTACTACTACCTATCTTGAATATTGGTTGCATACCGATGAGAAATGAGCCCATGGGAAAACACACCCACCTTCCCCATTCCCAAGGGAACCTCTTCCAATTGTTTGCACCCACACCAATGCCCAAAGATACTTTGGCTTCAGATGCTTGGTTTTATCAGCCTCTTGATGACCTCTGACCTTGTAGCAGGAGAGCGATGGCTGGGTCATGTCTTGGCTAATCTCTACCGCTGTGATTCGGAGACAAAAAGACCCTCTTTCTCTTAACGGCATCCTGACAGCCAGGATATCTATTTGGGAAATGCATGGCTAAGCCAGTTTATCCAACATGCTGAATAACTGGGAATTATTCTCCGTATCGCTCTGAAAACCATCACAGATTAGGGAAAGAGGGGTAGGTGGGTGGGTGGGTTTGCCCGGGGAATCTAGTCCCCCCCCAGGGGCCATCCGACAGATAACAATGACAGCAGCCTTCTTCGAGAGATGGATGACATTGCCAGTTTTGCTTTCCCTCAAGATCCTTTTCCCCCCTTCTTTCTTTCTTTCTCTTTCTTTCTTCTTTCTTTCTTTCTTTCTTTCTTTCTTTCTTTCTTTCTTTCTTTCTTTCTCTTTCTTTCTCTCTCTTTCTTTCTCTCTCTTTCTTTCTCTTTCTCTCTCTCTCTTTCTTTCTCTCTCTCTCTCTTTCTTTCTTCTTTCTTTCTTTCTTTCTTTCTTTCTTTCTTTCTTTCTTTCTTTCTTTCTTTCTTTCTTTCTCAACCTTAAACTTATTTTGCCCCCTTTCAGCATCTGTTTGCACACATTTTGTCCTAAAAATTCAAATGTAAGTTGCAATGCTTGTGTGCGTTTGTCTCATGACTTCGTTTGCAAACATTTAGAATAGAATAGAATAGAATAGAGTAGAGTAGAGTAGAGTAGAGTAGAGTAGAGTAGAATAGAATAGAATAGAATACAGAGTAGAGTAGAGTAGAATAGAGTAGAATAGAATATAGAGTAGGGTAGGGAAGGGTAGGGTAGGGTAGGGTAGAATAGAATAGAATAGAATAGAATAGAATAGAATAGAGTAGAGTAGAGTAGAATAGAATAGAATAGAAAAGAATAGAATAGAATACAGAGTAGAGTAGAGTAGAGTAGAGTAGAGTAGAGTAGAGTAGAGTAGAATAGAGTAGAATAGAATAGAATATAGAGTAGGGTAGGGAAGGGTAGGGTAGGGTAGGGTAGAGTAGAATAGAATAGAATATAGAGTAGAGTAGAGTAGAGTAGAATAGAATAGAATAGAATAGAATAGAATAGAATAGAATAGAATAGAATAGAATAGAATAGAATAGAATATAGAGTAGAGTAGAGTAGAATAGAATAGAATAGAATAGATATTAGAATAGAATAGAATAGAATAGAATAGAGTAGAGTAGAATAGAATAGAGTAGAGTAGAATAGAATAGAATAGAATAGATATTAGAATAGAATAGAATAGAATAGAATAGAATAGAATAGAATAGAATAGAATAGAATAGAATAGAATTCTTTTATTGGCCAAGTGTGATTGGACACACAAGGAATTTGTCTTAGGTGCATAGGCTCTCAGTGTACATAAGGAGAAAAAAAATACACTCATCAAGAATAAAAAGATGCAACACTTAGTGATAGTCAAGGTTACTAATAAGTTATCAATTTGATGACTTACATTTGGAATTTCAAACAAAACGGCTGCAAATAATAAGAGCCTTGATAGTACAGTGGTTTAGTGCACCCTGTTATTAACACAGCTGCCTGCAATTTACTGCTGGTTCGAATCTCTCCAAGGCTCAAGGTTGACTCAGCCTTCCATCCTTTCTAAGGTAGGTGAAATGAGGACCCAGTTTGTGGGGGCAATAAGCTGACTTTGTATAAAATATACAAAAGTATGAAGGCTATTGCTTAACGCATTGTAAGCCGCCCTGAGTCTCCGGAAAAGGGCGGCATATAAATCAAATTAAAATAAAAAAGTTTCCCTATAACCTTGTATTTTGCTTTTCGAGGATGCTCTCATGTTTATATTCCTCTTTGGTTAGAGAAATTGCCCGATTGCAAAATTTGGAAAAAGTGTGAAAGGGAAAGGTCATGGCTGATGGGTTAAAATATAGAGTCCAGAGGCATGAGCTATGAAGTTGGCCTTAAATTGTCAAGTCAATCAGTTTCTCTCTCAACTGGACCAGTTTCTCAGGACACCATAACTGGTTACACAAGAAAACTATAGTTGGTTGAAAATAGCAATAGCAATAGACTTTACAGTCTTCTCTAAGCGATCTAACGGCGCCAGCATATTGCCCTCAACAATCTGGCTCCTCATTTTACGGACCTTGGAAGGATGGAAGGCTAAGTCAACCTTGAGCCCGTTTAGGATCGAACTTCCGGCAGTGAGCAGAGTTTGCCTGCATTCTAACCACTGTGCCGCCACTGCACACTAAACCCCCATTTACACCGATTTATTGTGTTCAAAGAACTGTACCTTCTACATCATCTATTTTACAAGATTTCGGTCTCAAAAGATGGAATAGTTAGGGCACATCTACACTTCCAATGTTTCCACCTACCAAGTCCTTAAAGGTAGCTTGGAGACGTTATGGTTACCTTCAGTCTGCATGGATGGATGGATGGATATTTTACTTCTCTTTCTTGCAAACACACAATCTATTTTAATATTTCTTGACCTCAAATCATATATTCCCATCAGATGATTTCTGATGCAAGTCCCATCTGAAAATGGTGGATAGCAGTAATGATGTCCCAATGCTGTATAGACACCAACCACCCTACTAAACGAAGTCCTAAACAAAGATGGAGGCTAAAACATACGATGAACGGTTGCAGGAACTGGGTGTGTCTAGTTTAATGAAAAGAAGGACCAGGGGTGACATGCTAGCAGTGTTCCAGTATCTCAGAGGTTGCCCCAAAGAAGAGGGAGTCAAGCTATTCTCCAAAGCACCTGAAGACAGGACAAGAAGCAACAAGTGGAAATTAATCGAGGAGAGAAGCAACTTAGAACTAAGAAGAAATTTCCTGACAGTGAAAACAATGAATCAGTAGAACAACTTGCCTGCAGAAGTTGTGGATGCTCCAACACTGGAAGTTTTTAAGAAGAGGTTGGATAACTGAAGTGGTGTAGGGTTTCCTGCCTAAGCAGGGGGTTGGACTAGAAGATCTCCAAGATCCCTTCCAATTCTGTGATTCTATTCTATTTGGATTTGTGAAACAGTCTCAAGAATTTCCCTTATTTTTTGGGGTGAAAATGTTGACTGCCCTCCTCTCCTTCCTCCTCCTCCTCCTCTATCGCTTTCCATCTCATCCATCTTTGCCCATCGCACTGTGTGGTATTCCCTCCCTAATGAACCCTTCATTCAACTGCCCAGAGGTTCATCACGTGGGGTGGAACTCAGACAGGACTCATCCCTTCTGGCGTGTGTGGTCTTGTCACCTGGGGGAGGAAGACAAGGGCAAAGTGGTATTTTTCTATCTCCTCCTTGGGCGGTCAGCGGGCGATAACCATAACAAGTCGAGGAAGGTCATTTGCTCTTCTGGAGATGGGAGGTTAGAAGGCTGTTCTTTGAAATGGGAGGTTCCAGGGATACAAAAGTTCAATGGGATTGGAAGGCAGTGACGGGTGACACCCACAGAATCAATTCTGGAAAAGCCAACAGAGTTCTAGGCTGCATCAACAGAGGGATAGAATCAAGATCACGTGAAGTGTTAATACCACTTTATCAGGCCTTGGTAAGGCCACACTTGGAATCCTGCATCCAGTTTTGGTTGCCACGATGTAAAAAAGATGTTGAGACTCTAGAAAGAGTGCAGAGAAGAGCAACAAAGATGATTAGGGGACTGGAGGCTAAAACATCCATGAAGAATGGTTGCAGGAACTGGGTATGTCTAGTTTAATGAAGAGAAGGACTAGGGGAGACATGATAGCAGTCTTCCAATATCTCAGGGGCTGCCCCAAAGAAGAGGGAGTCAAGCTATTCTCCAAAGCACCTGAAGGCAGGACAAGAAGTAATGGGTGGAAACTAAACAAGGAGAGAAGCAATTTAGAACTAAGGAGAAATTTCCTGACAGTTGGAACAATTAACCAGTGGGACGACTTGCCTCCAGAAGTTGTGAATGCTCCAACACTGGAAGTTTTTAAGAAGATGTTGGATCTAACCATTTGTCTGAAGTGGTGTAGGGTTTGTTGCCTAAGCAGAGGGTTGGACTAGAAGACCTCCAAGGCCCCTTCCAACTCTGTTATTCTATTCTAAGAAACCTTATGAAATCAAAGAAGGGAGTCAAGTTTAGGTGTGGGTGGAGGAGAAGAAATCTTCCACTTGACACGGACACCCCAAAGATTGGGAGAAGGATGACCTGTGTAAAAGGATCCTATTTCGATAAGCTCTGCAGTCACATGACACACTTCGTGAGACCTGCTTTTGCACATCAACATTTGCTTAGTGATTGTGCCTTGTCTGTTAGCGTTTGAGTAGATAGATAGATAGAATTCTTTATTGGCCAAGTGTGATTGGACACACAAGGAATTTGTCTTTGGTGCACATAAAAAGAAAAGATACATTCGTCAAGAATCATAAGTTACAACACTTAATGATAGTCATAGGATACAAATAAGCAATCAAATCATACTAGGAAACAATCAATATAAATCGTAAGGATACCAGGAACAAGGTTACAATCATACAGCCATAAGTGGAAGGAGATGGGCGATAGGAACGATGAGAAGACTAATAGTAATGCAGACTTAGTGAATAGTTTGACAGTGTTGAGGGAATTATTTGTTTAGCTGAGTGATGGCATTTGGGGAAAAAACTGTCCTTGAGTCTAGTTGTTCTGGGGTGCAGTGCTCTATAGTGTCGTTTTGAGGGTAGGAGTTGAAACAATTTATGTCCAGGATGCGAGGGGTCTGTATTTATTTTATTAAATTTCTATACCGCCCTTCTCCCGAAGGACTCAGGGCGGTGAACAGCCAGAAGATAAAACACAGAGATACAAAATTTAAAATAGATATTTTAAGATATTGCTGTAGATATTTTCCCAGCCCTCTTTTTGACTCCTGCAGTAGACAGGTCCTCCATGGCAGGCAGGTTGGTAGCCATTGTTTTTTCCTGCAGTTCTAATTATCCTCTGAAGTCTGTGTCTGCCTTGTTGGGTTGCAGAGCCAAACCAGAGTAGCTTAGTGTATTGTGTCAGCTCAACAATGGGTCAACTAAATGAAGTTTATTCTACACAATGGGACCCTTATGTGCTTCATGGGGCAATAAACATTGCAGGTAAAAGCCATTCAAGAAAAGACTAGGATCTCCTGCTTGGAGTGACCTTGGCAGGTGCTCAGTGGTATAGTCACACTCGGCTAGAATGTGGCTGAGAAACCTGAAGGGTTTTTCTATCCATCCTTGACCCATTCTACCATTCTACCCATCCTTTAGTCATGAATATCAGGTCAACCTTCCGTTCAAGAACCTGCTTTGAAGATGATTTCATGTAACCTTGAAACTGAAACCATTTTGTGAATGGCATTGACTATTCCAAAGGAATCATCATCATTGAACCGAATTCCTCCATTTGGGACTGTGCAACTTTTGGAACAGCAAATTTAATTGGCTGGCTTTGATGCCTCAAAGATCAAAGTGTCAGGTTGGATCAGCTTGATTTTCCAAATCATCAGATCAGACTGAAGGGATCTTCTGAAGAGAAACAATCATTTTGGTTGGATTGGAGTTGATTTTCACCGGACTCTATGGAAGAGGGAGGGAGGGAGGGAGGGAGGAAGGAACCCAGGAAGATGAGGGAAGGAGGGGGCAAGGAAGGGAGGAAGGAGAGGGAAGGAGGGAGGGAGCCAGCAAGGTGAGGGAAGGAGCAAGGAAGGAAGGGAGGAGAGGGAGGGAGGGAGGGAGGAAGGAAGGGAGGAGTGGGTGGGTGAGAGAAAGGGAGGGAGGAAAGGACAGAAGGAAGGAAGGAAGGAAGGAAGGAAGGAAGAAAGGAAGGAAGGAAGGAGCACGTTCAATTAAAGAC